>OY748296.1:2707931-2812291 GCA_963556515.1 Nudaria mundana
TTGGTGATAGTACGGACCCCTGCGGTACCCCGGCATTCACTTGCAAGAAGCGAGAAGCCTGGCCATCGCAGAGGACCCGCACTCGGCGCTCGTTTAAAAAGCTGGCAATCCAGCTGCACAGTTGAGGAGGTAGACCATATGCCGGAAGCTTGGAAAGGAGCGAAGCATGCCAGACCCTATCGAAAGCTTTGGCGATGTCCAGGCTAATAGCCAAGGACTCGCCGTACTTTTCCATAGCCTCACCCCATACATGCGTGACGAATGCCAGGAGGTCACCCGTTGATCGTTTTGGCCTGAAGCCATATTGCCGATCATTGATTAGCGAGTGATCCTCCAGGTATCGCATGAGCTGCTTATTGATAAGGAGCTCAAGCACCTTGCAAATGACTGAGGTGACAGCTATGGGTCGATAGTTGCCTGGATCGGAGCGATCCCCTTTCTTGGGGATCGGTTGTACGTTCGCCTCTTTCCAGACCTCCGGCACGAGCCCTGTAGAGTATGACAGGCGGTACAGACGCGTTAGTACTGGAGACAACTCAGCAGCACATTTTCGTAACACCACCGCCGGAATGCCGTCAGGGCCACTGGCTTTCCGCGTGTCGAGCGACCGCAGTACTGCCCGTACCTCACATTGCCTGATAACAATATCAGGCATAGTGTGGCCACAGTTGGCGATGGCGGGGGGCTGCAGGCCACGGTCATCGACGCGGGAATTAGCCGCAAAGAGGTCTGCGAGCATGTCCGCCTTCTCTTGGGCTTTGTGAGCCAGTGATCCATCAGGAAAACGCAGTGGTGGCAGCGAGGGTTGGCAAAAATTTGACTTTGGCCTGTTGCCAGTATCCACGGCTGCCCGTCGGGTGGGATGTGAGCTCCTGACCAAGCCGCGCGATGCGCTGGGCATCCGCTCTCTTGAAGGCCCTCTTGCTGAACCTAGTGGCCCTATTGTACGCTGCTTTGAGGCGGTTCACATTCGGGTCACGTGCCGCCCGAGCCCTGACCCAGGCGCGATACGCCGACTGTTTTTTCTGGACAGCCTCGGCACATTCACGCCCGAACCAGGGGCGAGCTTTGCGGATGCTGGCGACATCAGTGAAAGGGATATAATATTCTATCCCTAGACTGATCTCGCCAGCAACGGCAGCAGCGCTATCCGAAGGCGCCTTCCCTACAAAGCAGCGTTGGCTCCACGGGACGGACGCAAAGTAATCGCGGAGACCGTCCCAGTCTGCCGACGAGTAGTGCCATAGTCGTCGAGTCATTTGCTCAGCACGAGAAGGCGGTGGCACTTGGAAGCTGGCGTGCACCACACAGTGGTCGGAAGTGCCCAGTGGGGCGCGTACCGACACACTGTACTCGGCTGGGCGACTCGTCAGCAGTAGATCCAGCAAGGCGGGCGTGTGGTCTGACCTGTCAGGTATCCGGGTGATCCCCTGTACCATCTGGGGCAGCCCGTGGGAGAGAGCGAATGCATGGGCGGATCGTCCCGCATGATCGGTCCTAAGGGACCCCAGCCACTCAACGTCATGACCGTTAAAGTCCCCCAGGAAAACCAGGTCAGCGTTCGGGAACCGCACCTGCGCATCGTCAGCCATTTCGCTGAGGTATTCGAAAAGCCTTGTTGTCCCAGTGTCCCCTGTGTTGGAGCGGCAGACGCACACGTAGATCTGGCTCATAGAACCATGATCCACGTGCAGCCAAAGGACGGCGTAGGAGGGGTTCTCTAGACAGCGCAACCGGCGTCAGCAGACATCCGCCCTAACGAACACGCACACTCCGGCTTTGTCGCCGAATTGTTCCTCAATGACATAACCCGGGTAACTGAGGTAAGACGTGTCGTCAGGGCGGCGTATCTGTGTCTCCGTAAGGAACATCACAGAAGGCCGTGCCGTCTCTAGGTGATGGTGGACGGTATCGAGGTTCGCATGGAGTCCGCGGATATTCGCGAACTCCACCTCAAAAGGAATCGACTTTGTGGGGTTTCCAGAGGCCGCTGTGTACCGTTTATAACTTTGTTGCACTGTCATGATGAGATATAGGGAAGCGTGAAGACAGGGCGTCATTTGGTGCGGCAGTAAGTGACAAAGTGCAGAGGCTAGCTTCGTCTAGAACCGTGTGGCTAGGTCGGAGCCGACCCGCCGGACGGAAGGGCTTCCAAACCCCCCTGATGCAAGGCCGCCGCTACCCCACACCGGTTACCACCCGGAGCGGCGACCCCACATCAGGATTATGCGCAACATGTGGGGCAGCCTCCTGGGGTGGTTGGTCCCAGGCGGGCCCCATGACTGTGTTGCGGGCGGCCGCGGCAACGCCGTTGCTAAGGGTCTCCCTGGCCGGCGAATCGACCCACACCACCCACACTAGACTCCGCTTCGCCCCCACTGGACCCCTGCCTGCCGCACCATACATCGCCCTAGGCCCGGCAGTGCAGCTGCTGAACCCCTAACGTAACCCAGCCTACCAACTTTCGCGTACCTATATAATGTTATTGGGATTCCAAAGAGATAGTTAAGATGTTAAGATTTGACAAAGTCCAGTTATTTAGGATCAGTTTTGACTTAATGTAGGTACTCAACTTTATTATTTTAAGACTAAATGTTCAAACAATAAAACTGCCAAACGTAAAAATGGTCAAAGAAAAACAGAACTCGATGTAATTTACGATGTCATTAGACCTGCTATAAACGAATAATGACACTATAAAATTGTTTGGAGGCCGTTGTGTCGTTGTTGTAGTAAATTGATGGTACTTTTAATAGGGCTCTGTCTACCCCGTTTACTGTGCATAGTTATGCTAAAGTTAGAAAGAAAATATCTACAGTGAAAAATTACGGCTATAGGATGACCGATGACCATTTTTTTTAATCGCGGCCCAAATTGCCGGGCACCCTAGGTATAAACTCGGTAGTCCTCCTTTCTTTTCTTTTTTTTTTAATTCCACGGCCTCACCTACGTCCATTGTCGTAGCGTCTCTGGTACGCACCAGGAGGTATTTCCAGTGACGCCCGACGGACATTGGCCATCTGTGTGGCCGGTGTCTGGGGTTGGGTCGGGTTTCATCCTTGTCGTTGGGGTCCTGTTTTATCCCGCGTCGGTGAGTGCATCTGAATCTTGTGGCGAGCTGCAGGGCTGAGGCCCCACAGAAACCCCTAGAAAAACCAACCCTTGACTACTAGTACCTATAAGTAAAGAAGTTGTCAGAATATAAATCTGACATAGTCAACATTTCGTTGCGCGCTCTCTATTGTAAACTAAGATAAATGGGAAGACAAACTACTTTTATTTCCTTTCAATACTTCATCCACTTGTCTACAGATGGCAGCACTATATACTCCGTGTATCATAGACACAGAAAAGCTCACTTTCGTTTCTATTCTTTATAATAAAATAGAAAAGTAACTCATATACAAAATTAGACATTGTTGAGATAATTAGAATGCTGCTTGCAATTAAAATTCTTTGTGAGAACAAATAATTTTAATTTATTTGCATTCCATTTTACCATAAAAAGGTGACAGTTGTCTATTTTCCTAACCTATTTAATTAATGTTTGTCTATGCCCTACTCTATTATTTAGCGCCTGCGCTTTTGATGGTCTACGCGACGTACATAAAATCATTTTTGTGGAAAATTTGAAGTTTGTTGTTATTTGTGACAACTTATAATTCATAATTTATTTATGAAAGCTCCGTGCTAATTACTATTCCAGGCGCGGAGCAGGATTTCTGTGTGGTGGTTAGCCTGGATGCGTCAAGATAGACACTATACTTCGCTTCGAGCGGTGTACGGTAGCCATCTTGGAATCGAACAAAGCTTCAGATGTGTAGTTTGTCTGTTTATCAATAATTTTTGTGCATTTTCTTGTAAATAGTTTGTATGTTTAGGATATGTACGGAACGTTCGTCCTTATGTGTAAATAGCTATGGCTGCGACAAGAAAATTACAAGGTAATTTGTCATGTTATCAGGTTAGAGATTGATTGACCCCAACCGTTGTAGGTACGTGTTCTAGAGCATTATTGTCAAGTGATGAGACCTCTAGCATATTGGAGTAACTGAAGTCAAGCAGAATATGTGAAACGTGGATCAGTTACAGGCGTCCAGAACGCAACGTATACAGGTGTTCGGTTAAAACATCGCCAACTACCGCATTGCTTGCTTTGTACTCATAACAGAATCTTATTGTTATTCTCTGTCAGAAAGCGGTTATTGACTATTTCAACAGTGCCTTCAGTATAAATATCGATAATACTCATGAAAACAGTGGTTATAGAGCTATACATAAAAATAAACAGGTTTATTTGCATTTAAGTCGTTATGCGGATTTCAGGTGAAATAGACAGGTGTTTAAAAAAAGTAACAGAAGGTGTGGAGACTTTTGATGACATCTGGCAGAAGGTACATAATGCGACGAACAGTAACCAAAAAGAGAAGTATGAAGCAGACCTCAAGAAGGAGATCAAAAAGCTTCAGAGGCTACGGGATCAGATCAAGTCGTGGATCGCCTCCGGGGAGATTAAGGATAAGAGTACACTTTTAGAATATAGGAAACTAATAGAAACAGTGAGTATTATACTTGTTTTTGTTATTATTCAGTAGTTTTTACATGGTTCTTATTGGATAAATATTATTCTAGTAAGTTATGTGAATACTAACCAGCCTATACTGTCATAACTTGTGTTGACATTGATTATGTTTTTATTGCTATTCATACAATCATATAATGACAAAGTATGTATTGATAAATTGCAATTTAGACCTATAAATATCCTTATAATGTTTATCTTATGGTCCATAACATACTAACTTGTATTAATTATGTAAAAATACCCACTTTTGTGGATTTGTAAATTACATACATAATTATTTTCCTATATCATAGAAAATGACTTTTTTCATTAGTTATAGATACATCCAACTAGTTTCATGTTATTTTAATCTTGTTTTTAAACAAAAGTGAAGTTCAACTTAAAGGGTTTGTAACAAATTCTTAAAAAAGGTATAAATAAAGTTTTTAGTACTAGTAGTGGAATTAGTCATAATCAAAACAATAACAACATTACTATAACAATAAATAATCCTAAGATATCTACTGATAAGTTTACTTTTAGTTTCAAACTAGTCATAATGGTTTTTAAACTCCACTCGTCTCACTGTCTGACTTAAATGTAGTATAGTATAGTTTATGCTTTCGATTGTTGTCACTTAGTGGAACCTATAGTAACACATGATGAACAAACACAATTGTACACTATTCCACAACTTTATTTGATTTATTCTCACCAACAGGTTTCGCTTTTCAACATTATCAAAGGTGTTTTACTTCACTGTCTAACATAAATGTCTTCAAGCTATTTGATGGCTAATTGCTTAGAAGGTAATGGCTTGAAGATATATTAGACAGTGAAGTAAGTGTGTTTCTTCATCATGTAGTATTCAGTATGTTACATTATGTCTGTACAAAACTGATCCTCAAGGGTTCAGACAGAGACACCCACTTTTTTGTTGTGTTAATCCCACATTATAGGGGGCAAGTCTATTGGCATTACCAGGCAAGACAAATAACCATTCTCTAATCGGAACCTAAATTCTAACAGGACCGATGTTACAAACCTATAATCTCTGCAATCCTGGTACAAAGTAATATTTCCTATTTCCAAAAATATGGGATGGTATATAACTCTTCTAGTAGAAATATCGGGTCCCATGAATCTTACATCATAATTCAATAGCCAGCTGTGTCCACACAATGGAATTCTTATCTAATCAAAACATACTGTACAAATCCAAAGAAAGAACTGCTATTAGGGCTAATGTTTTACATTTTGTTCTAAAATGTGATTAATTCATTTTTTGTCATTTTTTTTTTTTTTTTAATATCCGCGGCCCAAGACCGCGGCCGCTCTAACGTCCGTTGCCGGGCGGCCTCTGGTTACTAGCAGAGGGTATGTCCAGTGGCGCCCGGCGGACTTTGACCACCTCTGTGGTCTCTGCTGGTGTTGGGTCGGGACGAGAATCCCGCGTCGTTGGGGTAGGGTTTTATCCCGCGTCAGTGAGTGAATCTGGTTGCGTGCTATGGAGCAAAGGCCCCGCAGCACGCAACCTTTCTAACCTGCTTCTGTAAGGACGGCGGGTGGCGATCCCGCCGTCCTCAGGCCCCGATAATGGAGGTCGATAGTCTTGGGCGTAGTCGCGTAGTCTGGGGCGGCCTGGCCGCCGACTACGGAACTCGGCGGGGAGGGTACGCTCCCTCTCCCTCCCGGCCGCCTCCTTCGCGAGCATGACTTGCTCGCAGAAGGACACGGCCGCGTTCCACCTACTCCCGCTGGAGACCATGGCTTGAAGCATGGTCTCCAGCGAGAGGGTATCCACGCCCAGACTCACTACGAGGTCCCGGCGCTGACTCGCCCTCCTTTTTGACATTCTGGCTTTTTCTTTTAATCATGTGGAGAGAAATATTTTGGTTAGATGGCCACGTTTCATTTCAATGTAATCTTATGTCCATCCAATGGTTTGCCTGTCAGAAATCACTCTTGGTGATATAGTGACTATTTCTACTTCTTCTATCCTTTATTTTTCCATAGTATATTCATACTTTAAATAATCATATTGGACTAGCAGTTTGTACGTCAGATTTGAGCGTCTAAATTTCTGTCAAGAGCTAATGGTCACCGACTTGAAGCCGATACTTCTCAGCTTCTTGTCAATTACATTGTCAAAGACCAAACAAACATCAGTTCTTAAATGAATACAAGCCTTTTGAGGGCTAATCTGAATGAAATACAACACCTAGATTACAAGACTGTAGTACCATTACCCACAAATGCCTCATTAACTTCATTCCTGTCTTTTTAGGGTTCCTTATCCAAAGGGTAAAATAAGAACTCTTTTACTAAGACTCCTCTGTCCGTCTGTCTGTGACCAGGGTGTATCTCATGTACCATGATAGCAAGAATATTGAAAGTTTCACAGATGATGTATTTCTGTTGCCGCTATAACAACAAATACTAAAAACAGAATATAATAAATATTTAAGGGGGCTACCATACCACAAACATGATTTCTTTGCTGTTTTATGCCGAAGATATGGCCTTAAGCTACGAGGCCTCTCATTGTACATATATTATCTCATTGTACATTATAACTTCTGTATTTTGTTATTTGTTTGTTCATTCTTTATAGTATACTAGCTGCTCGCCACGGCTCCGCACGCGTGATACAGTTTTCTCGTTCCCTGTTCGTATAAATATTACTGGGATACAAAATAGCCTATGTTTATTTATGATGTCATCCACCCATCGCTTTTGGGCTCCTTTCCAACCTTCCTCCAACTTTCTTCCTGGCTGCTGGACCTTGCCATGTTGTTGTTCTTTTCGTTCATCTGCTGTCTGATAACCGGGCCACATGACCAGCCCACTTCCATTTCTGTTTGAGACTGTATGTGAGAGCATCCATAATATTAGTCTTCTCTCTTGGTTACTCTCATCATACTCTTTTCAATGATAATGTACCACACATATCGGTGAAAGAATTTTCCAAATCGGATCAGTAACAACTAACAACAAACAAACAAACAATCAAATCCCTCCTCTTTATAATATTAGTATTGACAGTGAAGAATTCTCTGTTTCTATCTAATTCCATATAGACATACATTTGTCTTCGAGTATGTACCCATATGTGCTTATATTCTATCTGTACCATCTATGTTGTAATTCCCTATCAATTCAGATAAAATATATTTCATAATATCTCCACATATACATATTTAATCACGGCTATTCTTGTCGCTTGTCGTCGTTTGCATAGTTGAAAGTATTAGTTGGACTCGGTGCCATCTAAACGAAACTTGGGGAAATTAAGTGAACGATAGTGAGTGCAACATGGTAATGTTTCGTGTTTATTCGCGTTTAAAGTAATATGATTAACAAAGTTCAAAACTTAGTAATAAAATTGTACCTTTAAACTTTCGCGACAACTTTCGCTTACAAGAGCCGTGGTCACGGGTGGACTCCACCTATATATCTATATATATCTCAATAATCGCGTAAAAGACCCGTTAGTCTTAAGTTTATAATAAAATTGTTATACGGCTATGGTACTGTTTCTGAAACGACTGAACCTATATTAACGGGACCTGGCACAAGAGACACCGTGATCAAGAAGGCGGTTTACCTAGGACGAGGCCGTTCCATTGCACTGCAGGTCGGTTGACCCTTGCGATTATCCCTAATGTGGATAACTCAGGTGCGCCATTTAGCACGCGCTGTCCCCACTACCGGCGGAATTAAAACAAAGCAGATAGCTGTATTCCCGGGATAAAGTGTAGCCTAACTTACTCGTTAGGCTACACTTTATCCCGGGAATGATGGTCCCGTGGCAATTGGAAACGAGAAAACTATATCACGCAAGCGGAGCCGCGGGCACCGGCTAGCCTTCTTATCTATATAGAAATGGGGAATGTCCCCCTTAGCTCTCGAGAACTGCTTATGCTCCCATGATGGTTGACCCCTCTATGGAAAGCCAAAAAATCGAAAATTTTTACCTAGCCCTAAGGGGTCAAAAGTTATAGGCCAAAACCTATGGCGTGGTGCGGCGCGAAGCACCGCTCAAGACACCGTACGAGTAAACAAGAATATTTTCGTGTTCAGGATATCATTATCTTCATTGTTTTTCATACGAGTATAACTGCCGACGGCGACGTTTAAATCATATCTTATTCATTAGATACCTACATTGACATGATAATAATGATTTATATTCACCGTAAACAAATAATGCACACAACTCGCATCTCTGATTCGAGTTCACTTCCAAAACAACATATTTTATGAAATCGTTTCTTCTTCTTTCTTTAAAAACGTGACTCCATCGATATTTATCGATGATTTCGCCAATGTCAAAGTAATGCTTGATTAGTTGATAGTCCCGCACAGAAGAACTAGTTATAAAACAATGGTAAATATGATGTTAAAACTTTTAATTCATAGCATTATTTCGCTAAAATAGAAGACACTACAACGTCGACATATGTTTCACCTCTACAGGAGGCATTCTCAAGACTGTCTCAGAGAGAACAGCTGTTCTCTCTGAGACAGTCTTGAGTGTCTGTGTGTCTTGTAGTGTCTTCTATTTTAACAAAATAATGCTATGAATTAAAAGTTTTAACATCATATTTACCATTGCTTTACCATGGACTTTTGTCAGGTAACGCCTGATTCCATCCAATATTTGAGAACTAGTTATTCCTAACTAGCTCCAGGTGCAGGACAAGAAACGTTGTTCGGTATGAGAGAGTCTGGAAACCCGATTTTTTGCAGAGCGCCAGAGGTAACCTAAAAAGCCACCTGCCACGCGCTCAGCAAAAATCGAACTTCCGAGAGAGAACTTGCTTGCTTGTCTGCCACTCATTAAATCGTTTGTTTTGAGACGTCAATTTGACATGGCATATCATGATCGCGTGATATTATATAGCCTATAGCCTTCCCTAATAAATGGCCTATTCAACACAAAAATATATTTTCAATTTGATCCAGTAGTTTTTGAGATTAGCGCGTTATACCAAACAAACTCTTCACCTTTATAATATTAAGTATAGATACTGGTTAATTTTAGACAGAAGCGTTTTACTAGGTGAATATTCAGGTTCAAAACTTGCTTGAGATCAATATCAATCAATATAAAACGACCCCTGTCTGTGACTGTTATCGCCTGAGGTACTCTTATTAATTCTGTGGCCTAAGTTGTTATGGACTGAAAACGCGAAATCCCGCCCAATTCCGAGTATCATATATATCCGCGTCGAATCGTCGGAGCCTGGAAGAAGATTCGTCGCGAATAAGTGTATGTTTACCATAAACACACATGTCACCTGTCTTTATTTTATTCCAGCAAATGGAAAGGTTCAAAGTGGTCGAAAGGGAAACGAAAACGAAGGCGTACTCGAAAGAGGGTCTTGGCGCCGCGCAGAAGTTAGACCCCGCGCAGAAGGAGCGCGAGGAAATGTCTACGTGGTTAATCTCATCTATCGACGCACTTAATTTACAAGTAAGTGATTATTTACTACTTCTAACCTATCTACATCTCCATGGAGCACCTGCTGAATAGCTGTGGCAAATATTCCAAGAGCTTGGGAAACGAAAAAACTATCGTCACGAAAGTGACTAGAAATATGGGTGTTAGAAACGTCTCTTATTCTCGAGGAGGTTCTCAATTCGACTGTAGCAATTTTTTTTTCTGTTCGTTACCTCATCATATCCCCGGGTCGAATCAAATATTTGTGTGATCCACAAATATTTGTTTCGGGTTTGGGTGTTTTCTATGTATAATATGTATATATTTAGAAATATATTAGTATGTTCGTCAGTCGTCTAGATCCCATAGCACAAGCTTATATTAGCTCAATTTGGGCTTGATGACGTTGTGAGAATATCCAAAATATAAAAAAGAAAATGTCAAATGCGCTCGATTTTGAAATTTTGTTTAATTCTAGTGTTATTACATTTCAATTTGGTCCCATTCGGACAGTTATTTGTCTCCATTCCGGTAATATGAAGTCGGGTTTTGTGTTAATGTTTTTTTAACAACCAATTCTGGTAACACAAAATAATTAAGAGCATACAATCTATTTTACAAACTCCGTATAATTTGCAACTAGAGGGGCTAACCTCAATTTACGCTTCCAAAGTTATTTCAAAAGACAGAGCCGCGGGCGAAAGCTAGTACACTTATATGTATAGTAGAGAACGCTCACACGCAATATTTGTGCCGAATTAATATTTATAACACGCTAATAACATAGCAGCGGGTTCTAATCATGCATAGAAAATCAGATAGGTAAAACAATGTTTGGAATCCCGAAGTTACGATCGCCTTGTAACGATTGAGATCACGCGAATAATTACTAGACACGACACTGCACCCTATACCTCCGGCCTGCTTGGTATATGTAGACGGAATTCCCCCCCTCTTTAGGGGAGGCATATGCCCAGCAGTAAGCGTCAAATGGGGCTGAGATGATGAAGAATTACTATTGAGCGTGGGTGCATAGTGGTCTCACCAAGATCTTAGGGGGCCTGCAAGTGGTGCACCTGCCGATCAAAAGAAGAGGCTCGGGCAAAATACCAACAAAGTTACTGACTAACAGCGGCTATATATTATGCCTCTGCCTACCCCTTTGTGTAATTAGGCGTGGTTATATACAGTATGTACATTATAATTATGTCGAGAGTTTGTGACGTCTTAACGTAGGTATGATGTGCCTAGACAATTTTTTTTTTCGAATTATACAGTGTCAAAATCAACCAAACAAATATACAAAATTCAACATTGTAATATTAGTGCAGATTTAAGTTAAAACGAGTACAGTCAGACATGTTTAAACGCCGACTCGCTTTGTGGTTTCATGATAACAAATCTGTCCCGGTTGTCAAATAAACGAGTTTTATCATGGACATTGATCGCGGGTCCTGTTGGGTTACCTACTGGCTGGTGTTTTATCTGTACCGTATTAGTCAAGTAAAATAGTACATAAAATACAGTACATACATCTGTCCCAGTCCGACCGGTCTAACAACAGAACTTCGATATCGCTAATGAGTTGTGGAGGTCAGATGACAGTCGCTTCACAGAATATATCGAAGTTAACCTGCATCGCAGTTAGACTGGACAGCTCAGTTCAGTTCACCTGAAAGATTCAGTGTCAGTACTATATCCTCACATGCCAGTACAAATTACCCAAGGAAACAGGAATATGCTCCTCCCCCTTATTACTTGGGACGTGATTTTTACTTGTGCTAATGGCTGGTTTACATTGGTCAAGCTTTTAGTACAGTGAACAAGGACAGTGGTGTAAACCAATCGGACAGTAGCGTAAACCAATCGGACAGTAGCGAGTCAACTTGGCTTGCAAGTGGATCCGAATAGAATGGCTTTCTATTTTTTGGACAGTGATCCAGCCCCCGCCCGACACTTGACTCGCCGCTGGCGTAGTGTAAACAGTAAAATTTAGCGGCTTCAAGACGGTGTTGTTTAATTCATAGCTTGTTCCTTTTTCTAAAGAAATGGCGGGAAAATGGTCCGACGTCACCACAATGCACACAGTACCCTAAATCAATTGTGCATTTAATGTAGATTAAATGGCCGTTTACAGCATGTAATTTCAATGAATATTTTGGGAGATATTACAGATTTAAAATGCAGGGCCATAGATGTTGCGGCGATCATTCGTATTTCATCAGACGTATTTTTTGACGAAGCTCGTCCATTTTGCCAGAGGAAAGACACTTGACTGGCCGTAGTGTAAACAGTCACTGTCCAGACTCGAAATACTCGCCACTGTACCTGCAGTCGCCACTGTACTAAAAGCTTGACCAATGTAAACCAGCCTTAAGTGACCGTACTGACATCTTGACTGCTTCGGTGGCGTGGTCGGTAGTGTATCGGCTTTCGACTCCGGAGTCTGGGTTTCGATTCCCGGGTTGAATCAAATATTTGTGTGATCCACAAATTTTTAATGTTTGTTTCGGAGTTTGGGTATTTTTTATAAAATAAAATAACGTTTATTATCTTTGAAATTTATAGAAAATTATTTAGATTTTCAAAAGTTGGTGTGACTCTACCGAGGGTTCCAAAATGCAACGAGACTGAGAAGAGCCATCAAGAAACTCAGTTCGGATTTTTTCCAAAATATTTCATCTTAAATCTAATACAGAGTTATTTAGAAAGGAGCAATTCGTGTTACAACCAGGCCGCCTTGTCATCTAAGAAATCATTAATACTATAATAAGCTTTATGGCACAATTTACGTTTTATTAGTTTTTTAAATTTATTAACAGATAAATTTGCTATTTCGGTTGGCAATGTATTGTACATTCGAATAAAGTTCCCCGCAAAAGAATTACTCACTTTATGAAGCCTAAATTTAGGAACAGCCAGTTTATCCTTATTTCTTAAGTTTAGATTATGATTATCACTATTTTTCACAAATTTACTTTTGTTCTTGTGGGTATACAATAAAATTTCATAAATATACTGTGAATACACTGTAAGGATGTTAATATGCTTAAACTTATCTCTTAATGACTCCCGAGACCCCATTCCATAGTTAGTCCGGACAGCCCGCTTCTGCAACACAAAGATGCATTCAATATCGGCAGCGTTACCCCACAGTAGTATGCCATATGTCATGATACTGTGGAAGTAGCTGAAGTAGACAAGACGCGCCGTTTTAATGTCTGTAAGTTGTCGGATCTTTTTGACAGCATAGGCTGCTGAACTAATCCTGGCCGAAATTTTCCCGATATGAGGCCCCCATTGCAATTTGGAGTCTAACGTTATGCCCAGAAAGACAGTGTCATCGACTAATTCTATTATATCATCCCTAACCTTAACACTGGTTTTAACAAGTCTGACATTAGGTAAGGTGAATCTTACACATTTAGTTTTATTTTCATTTAATAATAAATTATTAGCACAAAACCAGTGGACTATCCTAGAGAGGGCAATGTTTACATCGTCAAGTTCGCGCTGTCCACGTTTAACTTTAAATATTAAAGAAGTGTCATCAGCAAACAAAACTACCTCGTGGTCGTCTCTTATGAGGTGAGGGAGATCATTAATATATACTAGAAAAAGAAAAGGTCCCAAAATTGAACCCTGCGGTACCCCCATTGCTACAGGAGAACCAGGTGACTGTTTACCATTGATCACTACTTTCTGGACCCTATCACTTAAGTAAGAATTGACGAAATTCAAGGCCGTCCCCCGGATTCCGTGATCAAGTTTCTTAATTAAAGTCTGGTGCTGAACGCAATCGAAGGCCTTAGATAAGTCACAGAATACACCATAAGTATCATATGACTCATCCCAGGCCCTGTATATACACTCTAATAATTTAATTCCGGCATCAGTGGTGGACCGACCACGAGTGAAACCGAATTGTTTTGTATGTAATAGTTTATTAACGTTAAAGTGATTTTGCATTTGATTAAGCATAATTTTTTCAAAAATTTTACTAAATGTAGGTAGTACAGAAATGGGACGGAAATTGGACGGATCTGAAGTACTACCCGATTTAAACAGGGGAATTAATTTACTAGATTTCATTAAATCAGGGAACACACCACTATCAACACAATTATTAAATATTATTACTAGTTCAGGAGCAACCATTTCAACAAAAGAATTTACTAAATACAGAGAGATGCCCCAGAGGTCAGCTGTTTTCTTGATATTTAAAGATTTAAAAGTTTTTAAGATGGTGTTTATGTTAACTTTACTGAATTTAAATATAACGTTACAACAAGGAACGTTTGCTTTTAACAAAGATTCTGCAATGGGGGTTGAAGAGCCTAGGGTTTTTGTCAAATCTACAGGAATTCGGGAGAAAAAATTTTCAAATTCGTTAGCGACCTCGAAGTCTGATGTTGTTATTTTACCATTTATATTAAGTTTAAAATTATTATCATTTAATTTTTGTTGACCTCTTTCCGCGTTTATAATTTTCCAAGTAGATTTAACTTTGTCTGCACTATTGAGAATTTTATCACTTATATATTTTGATTTAGCTGCTAAACAATCTGCTTTAAACTTTTTTGAATAAGTTTTAACATAATCTAGAAATTCAACTGATCTATTAAGCTGTCTTTCTGAGTATAGTTCATAAAGTTTTTTTTTATGTATTGTATTATTTTTATTTTATGTTATGTATAACTAGTGGTCGCCCGCGACTTCGTCCGCGTGGTAATTTGGATTTTTTCCCGTTCCCGTCGCGCCGCGTTATATTTTGAACAATTCACACAATATCTTTATAAATTGTAGCCTATGTGTTATTCTGATGTATAAGCTATATTATTCTTAAGTTTCATTAAAATCCATTCAGTAGTTTTTACGTGAAAGAGTAACAAACATCCATCCATCCATACATACTCACAAACTTTCGCGTTTATAATATTAGTAGGATGTGTATGTATGTAGAAATATATAAGTATGTTTATCAGTCGTCTAGATCCCATAGCACAAGCTTATATTAGCCTAATTTGAGATGGATGACTTCGTGTAAGAATAAAAAAAAAAAATTTAATAAAATCTCCAGGGCCCAAGTGCACCTGCTATACCCAGTCCCCAGAAACGGCAACAAGCTCGCCACCTATTACGTGGGTTATTGAAGTGACTGACGAAATGTGAGTGTAATAAGCACCTCTGTCTATTCCTTCGGGGGTAAAGTCGTGATTTGTGTCTGTCTTTTCACTTTTTTTGTGTTTTTTATAGGGTTTTGTACTGAAAGGGTAAAACGGGAATCCTCTTACTGAGATTTGGCTGTCCGTCCATCCGTCTCCAGGCTGTATCTCATGACCCGTGATAGTTAGAACGTTGAAATTTTCACAGATGATGTATTTCTGTTGCCGCTATAACAACAAATATTAAAAAAAACAGAACAAGAAATATTTAAAGGGGCTACCCTCAGGGCAACTATCTCTATACTGTGACAACTAACTTCATGTGACATTTCCCTAATTCCTCTCTCCATTTGTTTGCATTTCCTTTCGTTTTCCAGTCTTTAACCAGCTGAATCGTTTTTAATGAAAAGTAATATAAACATAAGTAGTTTAAATACGTAGTTATCTAATAAGAGGTTTCCGATTACAGGTTGATCAATACGAGTCTGAAATAGAGTCGCTTGTAATTGGTAAGAAGAAACGGTTGGACAAGGAGAAACAGGATCGCATGGAGGACCTCAAAAGTAAGCTGGAGAAGCACAGGTTCCACATAAAAAAGCTAGAAACATTGCTGAGAATGCTTGACAATATGTCCGTAGAAGTAGACCAGGTGGGTTTTGGGGGACTTATTTAACTATTTTTTTACCCATATACAGAATCACTTCACTAATATATTATATAAATACACGTCAAAAATTTACACTGACTTCAAATTACCGAAATGGGACCAAATAATTGTCGGAATAGGACCATTTGGGTTTTAATAGATTTCAATTTAAAAAAAAAAAATTCAAAATCGTTTCACCCAGTTCTATGAGGTAACAAACATAGATAAAAAAGTAATAAAAAAAACCTACAATCGAATTGAGAACCTCCTCTATTTTTGGTAGTCGGTTGAAAATAAAGCCGCCCGTTCCGTATGTAACCGAAGCGAGAAAACTGTATCACGCGGGTGGAGCCGCGGCGATCTTCTAGTACTAGTACGGTGTCTTGCGCGGTGCTTCGCGCTGCACCACGCCATAGGTTTTGGCCTATAACTTTTGACCCCTTAGGGCTAGGTCAAATTTTCGAATTTTTGGCTTGCCTCTAGATCTAGGGCTATCCATAGAGGGGTCAACCATCATTAGAGCATAAGCAGTTCTCGAGAGCTAAGGGGGACAAAAATTACATTCACCATTTCTATATATAGATATTATATCCCCGAAGTAGGTAGAAGTGCATTATACATTGACAATTTGCCGGTAATTTTGTTGGTCAGCGGGCAAACCTGTCTTTACCGGATACAATAGCAAATCCACAACAAAATTTCAACAGTCAGGACAGGTGTTACATACATCCCACATTTGGTCATGCACTGTTCTTTCTACGTAATAGGGAGCGAGCCTATTGCCTATACCTATGACAGCAGGTGACCAGCAGAGATGTTAATAAAGGGTGTTCTAGTTTATTTGATTCCTAGAAGGAACTTAGGGTCACATATTCCAATCTACATCTACCTACTTATTATCCGCTAAGCCTTTTCCCATCTCTGGCCCAACAATGGGCGATATTGAAGCTCTGTTGGTAGACCAGGAGCATTTTGTTTAGGGCTCTAACTACCGGTCACAATTACCATAGAAGTGTATGGCAACCGGGGCTGACCGCTTACTACTCTGAAACATCTCGGTGTCTTAAGAAATGGTCACCCATCTTAAGAGCTCTCTTATAACCATTGCAATGATCACTGATCCGATGGCCGAGTGGTAGCTGAGTGGAACAATTTGCCCGAACATGTCATAAAAGCACCAACTGTTAACGCTTTCAAGAACCGACTTGACATTGTCTTCAGATCCAGGGATACACACGCATCAGCTCAATGAGCTGCTTCTGTGGTTTAATTAATAATAATAATGTCTTAACCTAACCGATTACCACTCAGCCATTAACCCTATACCTCCAATAAGTGAAAAATTTGGAAAATAACAATATTTATATGTTTATTTCAGATAAAAAGGATAAGAGAGGACGTAGAATATTATATAGACTCTTCACAGGAGCCGGGCTTCGAAGAGAACGAATATATATACGACGACATCCGAGGGTTGGACGAGATTGAACTTAGCGGGGTCGGATTACCTTCTTCTGCGACTACGGATAGTAACAGTAATGACTCGCCGGGATCACCTTCCAGTATGCTCTCAGGTAATCCTTTTTCTCCCAAGATACAGACAGGTTTCCTGCCTAGTTTGGGGGAGGAGTTCTGTCATGACCTTTTTATTGATGTACTTGTTTCCTTTATCTCAATAATGTATTATGTAAGCTAGGACAACGCTGTGTAATAATCATGTACAAACCGCTTGAATTGAATAAATTATTATTATTATCCTATCTATACTCGACTGCTTCGGTGGTGGTCGGTAGTGCATCATCTAGTTATAGAAATAGAGTAGCCGAGAGTTTTATTGCCAGGTTCTTTCTCTCGGTTCTACCTATTGCTTTGCGAATCTGGCAATACATGTAAATATAGAAGCAATAATAATTTTTATTACTTACTGACGTTTGATAGAGCCATTTAATGACCTACACAAATAAATAAATTATTTCATTTCTTTTCATCTTTCGGCTCCGGAGCCTCAGCTTCGATTCCCGGGTCGAATTAAATATTTGTGTAATCCACAAATGTTTGTTTCTGAGCTTACTAGTACGGTGTCTTGCTTGTGCTTCGCGCCGCACCACACCATAGGTTTTGGCCTATAACTTTTGACCCCTTAGGGCTGGGTCAAATTTTCGATTTTTTGGCTTTCCATAGAGGGGTCAACCATCATTGGAGCATAAGCAGTTCTCGAGAGCTAAGGGGGTACATTCTCCATTTGTATATATAGATAGTTTAGTTTGGGCTAGGTATATTGGACATATTGGGTGAGAACATCCAAAATATTTATATTGTAAAGATGAAAGATTTTATTGTTTGTTTGAATTAAATAGGCTCCATAACTACTGATTTAATATAAAAAAATATTTCACTAATATGTAGCTACATTATCCCAGAGTGATATAGGCTACTTTTTATCCCCGTAATGTGTTCCCATAGGAATCGGGAACGGGAAAACTAAATCACGCGGGCGATGCCGCCGTAATCTATACTATACTATCTATATTTAGAAATGGGGAATGTCCCCCTTAGCTCTCGAGAACTGCTTATGCTCCAATGATGGTTAACCCCTCTATGGATAGCCCTCGATTTGGAGGCAAGCTAAAAAATCGAAAATGTGACCTAGCCCTAAGGGGTCAAAAGCTATAGGCCAAAACCGAAGTACCGCGCAAGACACCGTACTAGTACATACGAAAAGGTTAAAAATTGTCCAAAAGGTACAACGAAATATGTCCCCTTGTACTTGTAGTCACGGGCTGATCTCCGCAAGTCCACGTATAGTGCGCGGGTTTTTCGTATCCATATGGTGTCCCCTTAGATTAGGTTAAAATAGTATACATAATATTGTATGTATGTTATGCCTGAAGTGATTAAATAAAAGAAAAAAATTGATTTCCGTTTCATGGTAGTGGTAGGCAGAGGTATGTTATACGCCCACTTATCGCCAGTAACTTGCAGGTGAGAAAAGTCCTTGGAAAGGTATCCCATCCAAATCTGATGAAAGGTTTACACCGTGAGCGAGTAACAACAGTAATAACATCGTTTCCGAATCTCATACTAATGATAACTACGGCACTGATTTTCATGCTGTTTTTTAACAATTAATAGAATATGTCTCGAGGAATGTTTTAGGCTACTTTTTATTCCAGGAATGTTTTCCCACGGGCATTGGATAAAACTATTTTAGTGGGGCGACGTCTGCGGCTAGACTTATATTAAGACTAGCGGATGCCCGTGACTTCGTCCGCTTGACAGATTTTATACAAAAACCTTCCTCGAGAATCAGTTTATCCATTGGTGAAAACCGCATCAAAATCGTTGCGTAGTTTTAAAGATCTAACCATACATAGGGACGGAGCGACTTTATTTTATACTATGTTATCATTATGATCTATCAAATGTTTCTTTTTATCTGTTTGTAGGTGCAAGTCCTGTGACGTCACCAACGTTAGAGCTCCACAACCATTCAACAGACTCCATAGACATTGAAAAGAAAAAACGTGACAAAGACGAAATCATATCAAAAGTGAGTACGAATATACACATACACACATACAGTCACACATATATTATATTGCCATTAACTTGTTAATGTATTGCCATGTGGAGTTTTGATGTGGATATTCCAAATTATTTACTCTTTTTGATGGTTCGTTTTGGGTTCTTAAAAAGGAAAAAAATAACATGCTAAAAGTATTTTCTGTGAGCCGATTAGTCTTTCTCTCTACTATGGCTGCCAATTGTCTTGATATTTAAAAAAAAATCGTGTTTTCACCGATGGGGTTAGACAAGGGCGCTTTTACGCCCAATTTTTTTAGTTGAAGCAAGTCTCTAATTAGTAAATTGTTCTTAGATCATGGTGGTCAAATCTTTTCCAAGGGTATATAGTCAATGATAGTCAGCCTAAAGAGAACTATGTGTAGGCCCATAACCTCTAATAAATATAAAAAACTCAATATTTTGTTAGAGATTATGCGAATAATTAATTTTAAGAATAGTAACTACTATGAGTGGCTTCAGGGCGGAAACACGCGTGTCAGGAAAATCGCCCTTTTATCGTCATTACGTTACCATACTCGACTTTGCACCCTCTATTAACCCCTCTGGCCAGTGTGGTATATGTAGGCTGAATTCCCCCCTTGTTGGGGGAGGCCTATGCCCAGAAGATGGCTCCCTACCTGACATCCCAGCATTCGCAGTTAGTGTGATTGTTGAGATCCGATTTTTAGCATTTATTTTCGTAATATCGCGACGTCACTCGCCGTCCTTTGCTCTGTTGATGTAATGATAGGACTTGAATCTAACAATATAGGCGAATGTTCTCGGTGAGGAAGCACTTTTACGGTCAAACCCTAACTACGATTGTGTACAATAAAAATTGTGTGCTTGCCGACATAAATAGTATTATGATTAATCTGTAAAGGTGTCTTACACGGGCAATAAAAACTGCTCAATTATAAGCAGTGGTCGATTGTGACGTCAAGCAATCCACGCCGATAAAGATTAATTATGTTTTGCAAAATTGAGCGATAAGCAATTTCGAAAAATTATATGGACTTATAAATGGTTTTTAGACTTTTGCGTTCTGAATTCATAAACGGTTATGGCACTATGCAATATATTTCGGAAACAATTGCCGCAAATTATTAGAATTACTCCATATTGCTTCACTATTAATTCCAGATTGACTTCAATTCGTATTACCCAGCAATAATAGGGTGACTTTCAAATCAAAACAGCGTCTTTTTATTTAATGTCAAAATTTGTATGAAAATCTCAACTGACGTCACTATTCTGTACCGTCAAATCAGTAACTATTAGTGATTCAATTGATGATTAAAAGCACAATAAGATTGAAAACAATATACGTACATACTATGGGATTCTATACTTAATTAATACATTAAAATTATTTATTTTAGTTGTAGGCATCGACCTCTCTAAAAATTGTCCGTGTAAGCTCAGCTTTATGTAGTTATAATTTTAACTAATACTAGTTATCCCGGCGAACTTTGTATCGCCTCAAATATATAAAAAAAAAAAGAATATTTTAATATTTCATGCAAATGTATGTATTATTAATTATAATTGAAAAACGCGACAAACAGACAAATTGTCGTATTAAATATATAGATATGTTTACTAATCTAAATTTTATCTTTCCAAAGGTCTTTTCTTTCGAGGTAGGTATTTATTACTTAAATGCATGCATTCATATTAGACTTAATTCCTCTCGCATTCAATTGGCGCCTCCAGTCCTATTAAGGCCCGGCGCATAACAATAGCAGTGGCAAGGATAGGGATTTTAGGTTAGAAATAGCAAAATATAGATTTATAAAGTAGAATTTTTCCATATTAACTAGTGGTCGCCCTATGGTAAGTAGACCTCGTGAACATTAAAATGTTTTTTGGGATTCCCCGCCCCCTTTCCCCAATAAAAAACTGCACTAAAAATGTTGTTTCTAGTAAAGGAATACTTGTGCTAAGTTTCGTGAAGATCGGATAATAGAGGGGATCCCTGGCCCTGAAAAACATTCAGACGTTTTTTGACCATATTTACCCCATTTTCCCCTCAATCCAAAAAGCTCCTGATGTAAAGATTGTATTATATCAAGGAACGCTTGTGCCAAGTTTCGTGAAGATCGGATAAAAACGGTTGTTGCTAGCACGGAACACACAGACAGACAGACGGACGAAAGCAAAATTGTCCAATCTCGAAATATAGACGCTTCGCTCGCTCGGTCAATAAAAGGGTTTGTCATTAACTTAGGCAGTCAGTACTAAGTAAGAATATTTAATTGAATCCACCTAATTCAATTAAATATTCTTATAACTATATGCATAGTTTGTTTTTAAAAGCAGTCAGTCGCTTAAAATTTTGTTTCAAATATTTATTTGATCACTCGCTTTGTTAGATTCCCTGTTTTTGCAAGATTTTTCATTTCTGCTCACGCTCCTTTTAGTCGTAGCGTAATGCCATATCCTTGCCATAACCTTCCTCGACAAATTTGACAAAAAAATTTTTCGAACCATTCGATCCTGAGATTAGCCCATAAACTAAACAAACTTTTCCTTATAATATTAGTACAGAATGAATTAAAATTATATCACCTACTCTCTAACTTTATTCATTTCCTAAATTCCAAAGCTAAATTAATTTTATCTATACTTACCTGAAGTCCATCGATTGATATCTTAGAAAGTTTCAAAAATGCATTATTTATGAGAGAATATTATGACAAAGACGGCGCTACCATGTTCTTAGGGCTGCTAGGGACCAACCAATCTGTGAAATATGTCTTCCATAAAACTAATTCTTAAGGTTCTAGCGCTTGTTACGCCTTTAAACAGTTAGAAAAAGGATTTAAGCTTAAAATTTTATCTAGACTTTGCAACTCTTTTGTTTACAATAAATGTATATCTATCTATTGTACGTTTCTTGAGCGAGCGCCAATAGCTACTCGTTTACTCACCCTCTCGGTTGGACAACTGCCTTAAATTCAATATCGATAATTAATATGAAGAAGGAGTTAATACTTCGCGAGGCGTAAGCTGAGCTGCCTCGCTGGCGCAGTGGTATGAGTATGCCCTGAGGTCCTGTAGCACAACTGTGTCCAATTAAAACTTGTGCTATCTTAAGCTCATTAGTTATAACAACTAGAATTACAGTTTGCCCGTTTTTCTAACACATTTTATTGCTGGTCCGTTTCTATTGATCGTAGCGTGATGTAATATAGCTTTCCTTGATAATTGCACTCTTTAATACAAAAATATTTTATCAATTCGAGCCAATACTGACTTATTTCCTTAGATTAGCGCGTTCAACCAAAGAAAAGTCTTCAGCGTTATAATAGAAGTATTGATTGATGCAGTCAAATAGAAAGCTTAATATTTTTAGGAACAAGAACCCAAAACCAATCGTTGCACAAACATTTGAACCAATGCCTTGTTGTATTTGCAGCCGGTTAAACCTCTGCCGCTGCGCGCGCTGAACACGAGCGCGGTCAGTATCACCACGTGTAACGTTAGTTCCTTGCTCAATAACTCCGCAGCATCCACAAATAGGTCAGTCCACTGGCTATCTATACTTATACACAATTAATATTATCACTATTAAGGTTCCCATAAACTAACTGTCCACCGGCACATATCGACCTGGCAGTTCAGCAACCCACACACTTACAAATGGCCTGCTGGCACGATATCGTTGTAGACCTTTCTTGTTTCAAATTCAACCCGATTCAACGATCTAAGACTGCAGTCGAACTGTTCTTGAGTGGGATGCTTTAGTTGAAGTTAATCGAGACCGTAATCCAACTGACTGGCCGATATCTGATGGCGGACTGATAGTCTATGGGGCCCTTTAAGCTGTGTCCACGACGCGTTAGTGCATAAACAATAGCCTTACGGACGCTTATAATCTGTCAATAAGTGAGTGTTATTGTCTATGCGCTGATGCGAATTATTGGGACACGGCTTCACCCTTTAATCATAAAAATCTACTTAACTGTTTTAGCTATACAAATATCTCAAATAATTACAGCAAGACACTAATGCTATAACATTTTATATGAATAACAGGGTAAATTAATATGCTTACTCACACTTCAGGTTTTTTTTAAAAAAAATATATCCATTACTTTTGGTCATGAAATTTTTAAAACAAGTTGTAGCTTATGTGTGACGAATTCACATTTGGTTGAGAACAATTTTGAAAGCTAATAATGTACCAACCATTAGTTGGTTGTATTGACAGGCCAATCGTAAATTAAAATATTGCCATGAATTAGCTCTTTTGAAGGTGTTAGGAGACCTTTACTATAGTACCTTTGGTTTCATGGTAAGCTGTAATTATCTGAAAATTGCAGTAAATCTTATCAATTCAACCATTCGAACGGTGCCAGTATACATTGTATTTAATGCTCAAGCTGTCTATGTAATAACAATTTGATTAAAAACGGTTCGTGACTCTACTGTGATTATTACAATGCGTGTTTTTCAATCATTTAGAAAACTACATACAATTTATGATACAAATTCTAAAAATGCAAATACAAATTATTGTATGTACATATTTCCACAGATTATAATTTTGCAAAAAAATATTTCAAATTTTCCCGCCATCCGCCCTTTATTTCCATAGACAATTTTAACCCTAAAATGGCATCCAATACAATATGACAACCCCTATACAAACTAGCGCCCTTGCAACATTGGAACTACAAGCGACATCTCTTCAAATGATAATGAACTAACAAGAATTCGTCTCCCAGCTGATTTATGACGTACACAATTTTCATCCCTCTATCTTAAGCAATAAATTCCAAATTTGTATGATGTGGATAGTCGTCAACAGAGTAGGATATGCGTATCCATATGTACACAAGCTGTTATTGATTTTATGTGAATTCTATTTTTAAAATAAGTTCCTAGCGACCTGTGGCATTGTTTCGCGCGCGATTCTGTGCCCTTATGTTGTGAATTTCGTGATTTATATGGCTCATTTCGTATAATTTGTGATTATTTTACTAATAATATCTGAATTGAAGTAAATTTTGTTGTAATTCGTGTGCGTCATATTAACTAAATACGGGACTGTGAATCGGATTAAAACAAAGACACTTGATTTGGACATATGGAAAATAATGTTTTTTTTTTTAGTTATGATATTTATTCAGTCAGATTAGAACTTATGGTGGTCTTATCTACTTTAAACTATTGATATGCCTGTTTTGGTGAAGCATATGTTTATAAATTTAATTATTATACATTTAAAATTTTAAAGTTTCTTTAATGTGGTATACTAGTAGGTAAATATTGCACAAGTCTTTAATCCTAACTGATATTATAAATCCAAAAGTGTGTATATTTGTTTTTTTGTACCCTCTTCACGGTCAAATGACTGGACGGATGAAAATGGGCATCGAGATTAGGGATAGTTTTGGGAACGGTAAAGATAATGGGATACTTATAAAACTAGGTACGGGCAATAGCTAGTATATTATATGTCTTGTCACATGTCACCAGCTCTAATAGTGCTCAATTGATCACCTGACTATTACTGCCTGATTTATCATATTACTGTAGTTATAATATAATAATAAATATTTTTGGACATTCTCACACGAAATCATCTAGCCCAAATTAAGCTAATATAAGCTTGTGATATGAGATCTAGACGACTGATAAACATACTTATATATTTCTAAATACATACATATTATACATAGAAAATACCCAAACTCCGAAACAAACATTTGTGGATCGCACAAATAATTTGATTGGACCCGTAGTCGAATCTGGGACCTCAAGGACGGGAGTCGCATAATCATACCCCTGCGCCACCGAGGCAGTAAATTCATTGAAGCTCGGCTTCGCCATAAATTACATTGAAGAGATGTCGCTAAGTCCTACGAAAATATTATAAACCCGTTTGAAATTGCTTACATACTTGTTGATTACTTACTTTGTTGTTTTTTTTAAGTCTTGGCAACCCAGTCTAAAAATAGTACTCCTTATTTTGAACATATTTATATTTTTAACCGAAATGAAAATAGGAGGTTCTCAATTTGACTGTATGTTTTTTTTTGTTATGTTTGGAGTGGGTGAATCGATTTTGAAATTTTTTTAATTGAAATTGAAAGCTGTTGTGTTTTGTCTGGGTTCCCATTCCGAAAATTTGAATTCGGTTTTTTTTTTGATAAAACTGACGAAAAACGGGTGTATGATATACAGGGTGTAACATTTATATGGGTCAGTGAGGGAAAGTCTGAAACTATAAGACTTACGAAGATCTGGTCTTAATTATAGTAAAAATATAAATTGCATTCACAGATTAAAAAAAAAACACTTGAACTCAGCTCGGGAATCGAACAGGGACTTGCAAAAAAAAATACAATTTTTATTTAGATATCGATTGTTTAGGTCTTCAGTAGTAAATATTACTAAGAAACATGATGTCTAAAATTAATAAAATGTATTGTTTTAATATCTTTTAGTTTATTTTAGTAGGTGTTCGACAGTACCACAATTATTCTCAATACAAACTTTGAATTTTTTTTTTTAATCTGAGTTTGTATTTTTATCCGATGTGCGAGGTCCAGTGTACATACATGTGTCGTAATGATATACGGGTAACAGAGTGAACAGTGTATTATGTGCAGTATAAACAACACCGGGGTGTCGGGCTCGTCGACGCCGAACAAACTGCCGCCGCCGCCTAGTCCGCCGCACCATCATCGG
This sequence comes from Nudaria mundana, assembly GCA_963556515.1. Classification (NCBI taxonomy): domain Eukaryota; kingdom Metazoa; phylum Arthropoda; class Insecta; order Lepidoptera; family Erebidae; genus Nudaria; species Nudaria mundana. The sequence goes on from OY748296.1 coordinate 2,734,019, forward strand.
CAGAACAACGGCAATGGTGAGTTTTTGACATCGTTTTTAACCGACTTTCAAAAAAGAGGGGACGATTTTATTCGACTGTTTTTTTAGGTTTTCTATCTCTTGAAAGCTGGTGCTTCCCATGTGGTCCAGTTCTGTCAATTTGAATTAGGTTTTTTCTTTGCAATTTTTTTCTAAAGTAATACACTAGCAGATCCCCGCGTGAATGAGATTTATAGTTCCCTGTTCCCGCAGGAACACATTCCCGGGATAGAAAGTAGCTTAAGTAAAGTCTGTATCACACCAGCTATCTGTCAGTGATGAGACTATACACGAGGCAGACATGCCCATGGACAAAAGCCTCGACAAAATAAAGAAAAAAAAATTGCGTATATATATTCTTTCATATGCATTTATTGAAAAGCTGTTATATTGGAAATACAAACACACATCTGTGTAGATTAGAGTAAAATTATCGTTAATAGTACAGACAATTTTTAAAATCATTACAATGCATCTATACAAGCATTATAGTGAACCAATAGTAACGCATTATTAACGATTTCGGGACTTAAACGCGTAATTTACCTTCTGTTTGGCCTGACGTTTCGACCGAGTTACATCGGGCCGTGGTCACAAGTCCTGAAATCGTTAACAGTATAATGAATTCAGAACGTGAAAGTTTAAAAAATATTATAGTAACGCATTGTTTACAAAATAACACGAATCTTACGTATGAATGGAACACGCCAACGTAACTTGTTACTATAGCGATTTATCGTATGTCTGGCATTTCGCCAATATTCATACGTTTCCTAAAAGCCGGCACTCTGCCAAACCGATGACACGGCACGTTCCTCAGTCACTAGGCTGTTACCGTCAATAACTGTGCCGCGTTTAAAAAAATAAAACCCTTTATAAACAATGGTTTCCCGCGCGAATGTAGAATAAAATATGGACGATGGTAACGATTAATTTTGTTGTCAAGTATTGCATGATGTTTTTTTTTCAAAGTAAATGTGTTGGAGTGGTTGAAGTAATTTCGGTTTGTTGTAAACTGCGTAGTTTGGTGTTTTGTGTGGTTTCCGTGAAGTTCAATGTCGATTATATAATTTTATTGTTGTTGTGTGCTGACTTACCAAAATCGTGTTGTATCTAATTTTGAGAACTCAAAATCTTGTAAGGTGAGCAAGGACATTCTGTTTTTGCTAGAATTATGTATATTTTTGTAGAATTTATTTTTGTTACAGTTTAAAGCAATTAAATTCAACTTCACACTTTAACGTGTGCACTTTTTTTCAAGAGATAAAAAAAACTTCGATATTATACAGGATGCAACATTTATATGTGTCAGTGTGGGAAAGTCTGAAAGTATAAGACTTACGAAGATCTGTTCTTAGGAACAATGTCATCCATTTTAAATAGTTAAATTTAAAATAAACTTGTACTCAGTTTGGGAATCGAACTGGGACTTTAAAAAAGAAACTTACACTGTTTCTATATCGATTAAGGAGTAAATATACTATGAAACATGATCTAAAATTAACAAAATGCATTGTTTTTATATTTTTTATTCATTTTAGTAGGTGTTCGACAGTACTATCATTTTAGTTTTTCAATACAATGTCGAACTCGTTTCTGTGCGTATATTTTTATTGTAAAAGCTAAGTTATTTTTTGAACAGGATGCAGCACCCTGTTACGTGCACCCCTCAGTTTACTATAGCTCTAGAGTTCGCCCGGGCGCCACTGGTAATACCTTCTGCGTGTAACCAGAGGCTAAAGCGGCCGCGGCCCAAAAAAAAATCTGTAGTTTTTTAAGATTTTCTTTTTAAATCTTTCAATTTTACTAAATCGATGACATGGTTTCTAAGAACAGATCTTCGTAAGTTTTATAGTTTCCCACACTGACCCATATGAATGTTACACCCTGTACCTAGGTTTTACCTACCACCTACAAGTTTGAAGTACTAGTTACAAATAATTTTGTAACTTTCTCGCCAATTTTGCATTTTTTTTAAATCCGTAGCCTTCGGCCGCGGCCTAACCTACGTCCATTGCCGAGCACCTCCGGTAGACACTGAAAGAATTCCCAGTGGCTGTCGGCGGCGGCGCCAATTTGGCATGGCATTTCTAATTCCTTCCTGACATACCTATTTCAGTATATTTCATTGTTTTGCTTGCCTTGACTTTTAACCCTTTTACCAAGCGAGGATAGATGATGATATTGCTGTTCTGTATTAAACTTTTGGTCAGTTAAGCCGACCCGTTTCCTCCTCTTTAGAGCTTTTACCCATAAGCAAAATACATGAGCAGCCCTTGCAGATTAAAACACAAGGCTATAAAATAAAACTAGCTGGCGCCCGCTTGACAAATAATATACTTAAACCTTCCGCGAGAACCACTCTATCCATTGGTAAAAACCGCATCGAAATCCGTTGCGTAGTTTTAAAGATCTAAGCATAATACATAGGGACGAACAGACAGCCGGCGACTTTGTTTTATAATATGTTATGATGATATAGTGGATACGGCTCCAATGCGAGAACCTCTGGAAACAAATGTATGTATGTATGTATTTGTATCAGTTGTCTAGTTATTATAGTCCGAGACGCCCAGGACTTTAATTGACTGTGCCACAGCGGCTGGCACGTAAGATTTTGTTTGGCAACGAGTTTCAATTTTTTTTCAGAAGTACAATATAGCTGCTACTTTTTATTAAATTCATTCGGCCATTTTGGACATAACACATTACAAATGTGCCCGGTGACGGCAATAGACTTGCCCCCTATTACGTGGGACAAAAAATACTGGCAAATAAATGCACCTCTGCCTACCCCTTCCGGGATACAGGCGTGATGTGTGTGTGTCGACTTATTATACAACAAATTCATAATAGTTTGATGTTATGTGTGTGTATAAATATAGTAACATATTTGTTTATTAAAGTAAAATAGAGAGACAAACGTCAACAATTCAATGACCTATTGACATTGAAATGTGTTTAGCCTTTAAAAGGTGTTAGTTAGGTATAATGAATCACACAGATAATCTCGCGTAGTATCAATGAGTCAACTACAACAGATACGCGATAATTAATTACGTAAAACGTACCAACTAATGTTTGTATACAAACTTTATTTTTAAATATAAATTAGACACATTTTCTTATCTGGGGCCGCTCCGCTATAAACATTGTCTTCAATTTCATTCCGTTATTTGAAGTGTTTAATGTTGCCAAGCCATGAAATAATGACTTAGTTTGCACACATAATTAAATAATTTCGACTGCTTCGGTGGCGTGGTCGGTTCGACTTAGTTTGCACACATAATTAAATAATTTCGACTGCTTCGGTGGCGTGGTCGGTAGTGAATCCACTTTCGACGCCGGAGTCTCGGGTTCGATTCCCGAGACAAACTTTGTGTGATGATACAAACGTTTGTACCGAAGTCTGGGTGTTTCCTATGTATAATATGTATGTATATAAGTATTTATATCAGTTTATCTAGTACTCATATCACAAGCTCTGCTTAGTTTGAGACTAGATGGCGTTGTGTGAATTGTCCTAACATATTTATTTATTATTTAATTTCTCACGTAATAGACGAGCCTATTGCCGTCACCGAGGATTTTAGTAAGTAAGTATGACCTAGGAAGCAAGTTTTTACATAATATATTTGACAGAATCTGGTTCCTGCAACATTTTACTTTCTGCTCCGAGAGCGAGCGCATACGTCCCTCGTCAGAGACGCGCCATTTGTACTTACTACCGCAAATTGTTGTTCCATTTGGTTGTGAATACGTGGCTTTATAGTCTCGTCTGAACCTGAACCTGAACCTGAACCTATCAGTTATGTTATAGTATTTTGTTGTGTTTGTTTTACAGAAGTAGTGGAAAATGGTCCGGTGTCAACAACTCCCGCGCACATGGCGACGCATTTACCACCGGCGCCAGTGCTATTACCCCCTGTAAGTGACCAAATGTGGACCCCTACTGTGTTTATTAGTCTTCGAATGCAAGTGTAACAATATAATGTATGTATATTTATCACAATTTTATCTCCTATTATTGCAAGATAACTTTGACATGCTCTTGGACTGTCAAAGAATTGCAATCAATAAACGCTTTACATTTTACACATTGATTAATTATCTGTTACTAGCTGATCGCAGCTCAGCCCGCGTGATTTAGTTTACTCGTTCCCGGTTCCCGTGGTAACACATTACCGGGATTAAGTAGCCTATGTTACTCAGGGTGAATGTAGCTTTCCAATGGTCAAAGAATTTTTGAAATCGGCACAGTAGTTTTTGAGTTTATTAATTACAAACATACAAATCTTTCCTCTTTATAATAGTAGTATAGATATTGTGATACATTATCTATTTATGACGAAAATACATATATTTTTCTTCACATTTTGAATGGCCGAAAAACATTAAATTTTTGTGTAAAATGAGTTAGAAACGAGAGCACAAGAACAACGAGCTAGATTATGATACGTAGTAGTTCCATAAGTTAAATAACTATACGCTCGGAGTGCGGAGATTCTGTTTAGTGGTATGTAACATCTGTCCTGGCTCTTGGAATTTGGTTTGAAAATTACTGGCGAAGTGTGGGTGTGTAATGCGCCTCTGCCTACCCCTACGGAGATATAGGCGTGATGTATGTATGTAATTATCTATTGTATATATTGCAGATATCAAAAAGTTCGTCAGTGCCGCTCGGCTCCTCAACGAGTGCGAGCGAGACGACACCATCCCCTCTCACAATCAACGGGCCCAGTCAGCCCGCGCACCACACCCCGCAACATGTCGTTAACAAGTAGGTAGACATAGTTAAACCTCGCCGCGTACATTCTGTAAAAAAAAAAAAAACGCTGTCTAATTGTGATAGATGGCCCCCCCCTCATTCGCCTAACATGTAATGTAGGATGTGTTGCAGTGGTCGTTTGAGCGATACGTCGAGTACGGCCACGCTCAGCGCCGGCAGTGGCGTGGGGCTGATTGCGAACGTGGTGCTGGGGCTGGGGGTGGACGTGGGGCTCGGGGCGGGCGGCACCGCCTCACTCAAGAGCATGGCGCAGGAGGCCGTGCAGCGGGCGGGACTCGACGCGCAACACCCTCAGGTACACCACTTCTGACACTACACACACTCACCAAGAGCATGGCGCAGGAGGAGCACACGAGATTAATTTTTTTTTTAAGTGCGCCTAAAGTAGCTTTTTGTTAAGAGACTAAAACGGGCAATAATGAGATTTGAATTTGGAACATAAATCTTTCATAGTAATACAACAAAAAAAAAAACAAAACACGCGAACTTTTCTCATCGCTAGTACATTCCTTTTTTTTTCATAGAAGGCAATGAAAATTTATATTGATGTCTAGAGATTAAAGTTATTTTTTTCTCAGGTGGCGTACTTTGAATCCCTCACTACGTTCAGGATTCTACTTTAGAAACCCTCGCTGCGCTCGGGATTCTACTCTCGAATCCTTGCTTCGCTTTTGATTCAAAATAGCGCCTTCGACAACAATATATAATTTTACTCCCTTGTCGTGAAATAGTAGATCTATCGAGTGTAGCGAGGGTTTCTAAAGTAGAATCTTAAGCGTAGCGTGGGATTCAAAGTACGTCGCCTGAGAAAAAATAACTTTACTCTCTAGGCATCAATATTACTGTTCATAACCTACTATGAAAAAAAAAAGGAAAGTACTAGCGATGACAAAGGTTCGCGCGTTTTGTTTTTTTTTTTGTTGTATTACTATGAAAGATTTATGTTCCAAATTCAAATCTCAATATTACCCGCTTAAAAGTTTGAACAAAAAAGAGCTACTTTAGGCGCACTTATGTAGGAACAAAACGCTACTTTTTGAATAGAAGTGATGAAAACTACTATTATAATGTTCACAAGGTCTACTGTTTGAGTATGAGCTGCCACTAGTTATTATAGCCCCAAAAAACAATTACTAACATTACTTTAAAACATAACTACCTGCAAATATAATGTTATAACACCACATTGCTTGTGTTCCAGAACGTTCGGAGAGGAGTACCTCTAGCACAAGCGCACATTCCTCCGTTACTGGGCGTCGCGCCACTAGGACCTTTACCACTTAATTCCGTAAGTATACATACATATACATATATAAGTATACATATATACAATTCTAGTTTACCAGTAATTTTGTTGGTACCACGTACCAATATGGGACAACAAGCCAATTGCTGTTACACACACTAAATTCATAACTACACAGTAATTTAAACCAAAATTCCAATAGCCAGGACAGATAGCCAGGATAGAATACCAAACAAATTCCGGCCGGTTGCTTGTTGTGGGGTTTCAGTTGACCCCCAAAGATGCGGGATGAATAATGAGTTGTTTGGATTTATGTCACAACTTTCAGGAACACCAGCTACAATTCCAGATGCTGGAATCCTCGTTCTACCACATGCCACACCCGTCCGACTCAGAAAGAACGAGGGTATACCTACCTAGAAATATATGTCAAACCCCTTTATATTATAATCAGGTAAGTACCAACATTTATTATCATAACGACGCTTATTTTATTTGTTGGATAAAACGTATAATGATGCATGATGCCGAAATATCGAACTATCGATAAAAAATAGGGCCAAGCCTTATTGTCGCTACCGGCCACTATACAATAGATATTACCTAACCATTCTGTAGTCTGAACCTAAATTCCAAGAACCAGCACCAATGTTACAAACATGCAATGTATGCAGGCTGGGCTTTATAATATTAGTATAGATAAAGATATGTAAATATTCCAGGTGCTGCTCCCCCACTCAGACTCAGTAGAGTTCTTCCAGAGGTTGTCAACGGAGACATTATTCTTCGTGTTCTACTACATGGAGGGCACTAAGGCTCAGTACCTTGCGGCCAAGGCGCTCAAGAAGCAGAGCTGGCGGTTCCACACCAAGTACATGATGTGGTTCCAGCGGCATGAGGAGCCTAAGGTCATCAATGAGGAGTATGAACAGGTCAGTACACTACAGACAACAGTGTTGAACTGTTGACTGCAGTCAATCAACATATTCGTCAATTATCATATTCACCAATGATCATCATCTACCTGCTCTTATCCCAAATCTCTGGGGTCAGCGCATTTACAGGCACAACTGTCAAACTTCCTCTAACATACATGATGTGAGGAACAAACACTTGACTATACATGACTTGTACACTATTCCACAACTTTATTTGATTTATTTTCACCGACCGGTTTAGCTTTTCAGCATTATCAAAGGTGTTTTACTTCACTGTTCCTCTAACATACTTGTAGTAAATTTTATAATTTCATATTTTTTGTCTCATAGCTTAAAAAAAACATTTACCTAATATAAGTGCAGATTGCCAGTCACAATGTCCCACATAATGGGGACCAAGTCTTGGACTTAAATAATCATTCTGTAATGCAAACGACCAAATCTTGAACTTAAATAACCATTCTGTAATGCTAACAACCAAATCTTGAACTTAAATAACCATTCTGTAATGCAAACGACCAAATCTTGAACTTAAATAACCATTCTGTAATGCAAACGACCAAATCTTGAACTTAAATAACCATTCTGTAATGCAAACAACCAAATCTTGAACTTAAATAACCATTCTGTAATGCAAACAACCAAATCTTGAACTTAAATAACCATTCTGTAATGCAAACAACCAAATCTTGAACTTAAATAACCATTCTGTAATGCAAACGACCAAATCTTGAACTTAAATAACCATTCTGTAATGCAAACCTAAATTCCTTCCAGCTAGGACTGGTATTACATACCTACAATTTGCAGTCTGGTCAAATATTGTATAGTAACAGAAATTGTGTAAATTCCAGGGCACGTATATCTACTTCGACTACGAGAAGTGGGGCCAGAGAAAGAAGGAAGGCTTCACGTTCGAGTACAAGTACTTAGAGGATCGGGACTTGAACTGAGATGTGTCAGTGCAGTGTAGTGCCGCGATATGTGTACCCGACCTGACCTGCGACGGTCTAGCAGGGCCTAGTGACGTCACGCGTACCCGGACCCACGAGGGTCGGACCGGACGTGACCCAACAAGAACAACGAAAGGACCACTATGACGTCATATGGCCAAAAGTTACCCCAAAAACCCGATCTGAGTATTCCAGTATGTGTTGTGTGCGATAATATTGTATGTGCGAAGAGTGTTATTGTGAGACCGGATAGAGACTTAAATAACTTTTGCTCGTCCCCCGGAGTTTCGGACATTATCTACGGTTCCCGACATTTCAAGCGATAAGAAAAACTTTTTGAAGAATTCCATGGCAGTTTTAAGTGTTCGATTTGTGATGACAGACCTGATGTTGGTTGATTTTTACTGTGAAACGGGAGCGAACGAGCGAAAGTTTATATTATTATGTGATGCATACGATTAGTTTCAGCCATAAGTCGGTTGTTAGTAGCGAAACAATGTGATAATTGATATAGGGCACCCGGGGCGGACTCGAACAAAATTGAGTGTGCTCGTAGCTTTATAAAACCCGTTGGAAATAACATGACACCTGACATGTCATACATTTGTGTAAAAATGTACAACATGCCAAGTGTCATGTATGGAATAAGACATAACAGTATATTGTTTGTATAAGTACACTGTCTAGTCGTCACGATATTTCAGCCAATAGGACTATACATACATTTAAAATGTACCTTATATAATGTGCACGTACTAGTATTTCCATACAGGGTGAAATTGAAATCTTGAGCAAAAAATAATTTATGTTAAAATTTTCTCATAATTTCAACTTCACCTGTATAAGAATGTCCATATAACTCTTACATCGACACTGTTTCTAAATACAATAAATAAATACTTTCGTTTTTAACCGATTTTTGAAAAAGTACGTTCCGTGTTATGTATTTTGTAGTTTTTGTTTAATAATTGTATGTAGTATGAATGAGGTATATAACAAGGACTAAATTGTTCTGACGAAATTTGAAGTATTATTAACTATAATATATCATAGAAGTATTATTATTTCATGATTGTCGAAAGAAAAGTAAGAAAAATTCAATGTGACCCGAGTAATACCATAGAAGTAATAATTTTGGATCAAGTCGCGTTACGCATAAACGTCCAGTTTTTGTCAAATATTCAGTAAAAAAATGTTAAAAATGCCTAAGATTAAAGAGAAGATTTAAAAAAATTATAGATTATATTTATAGATCACATCGACTTTCGAACAAAATCTTCATTAATATTGGTCCGTCTGATCGGCTGCTATGATGACATAGACAGCAGATGCATAGATAGACCTCTCGTTTTCTATTTGGGTTAGATGATAATTTAAATGCACAGGAAACTGTCTTGATGTAAGAGTTCAGAGATTAATAAATAGACTGAATTTCATCTTATCTTATAATAATATCTTGTTGTTAAAACTCTGGCTAGTTAAGCCTTTACTACAATAGATGTGTACAAAATCCTTATACTTTCTGTTTAACAGAAAGGTTCAATGGCAATATTTGAAATAAGAGATAGTCAGTAAAATTTAATGTACAAGTGAAATGAGTGCCGAGTCAATTCGAGTACGTCCCGGGTATTTTGTTTTTAACTTGTGTTAAGACATTGGAATAGTTTGAAATTATTTTAAGTGCCAACACGTAGGCAACACGCCCACACTGCGTTTGTGATCTTAATTTGTGTAGACTGACTAGGTTGTTATAATTATTGAGCCCGAGCAGGTTGCGTGCGGGTTATAGACTCGCCCGGGCGTGTTGCGTGCGCGTCGGATACCTAAATGTAACTACACATAAGGACCTCCAGTGTGATTTCGTTAGTTTGCTGTGTAATACACTTTTTCACCTCAGAAATTATGTATATTTGTTAGTTGCATTTAAATTTGAACAAAAATTATGTAAGAGCATGCATGTCTCACTGCCAATGTAATATATTATTGGATAGTATGTTTATTATTATTTACATATTTATGTATATATTTATATGAATTGTACTTATTTATCGTTTGTGAGGGGGTGAAAGAGTATATTACCGATCGTATCAGTTCTGCTGCCGGGTGGTGATATGCCTTCATCGTACTAAGATATAAAACACCAATAACACGTTTTCCATTGTTAAAAACAAACCATAGTGTAATTTTGTATTTAAAAAATAAAATGTAAATTGATATAATAGTTGGCAAATGGGTCGCGTTGCTCGGTGAGAGCGACATAATATGGGTCCTGGGCTTCCTGGGCACTAGGAGTACGGGAACAGTTCCGCGGGGAGGAACAGGTACTGTAACAGATACAGTAACAGGTACAGGAGCAGGTACGGCGCGGTATCTCGTGTGTGACGTGCGCAATGTTGATAGTTTTCACTTTTGTAAAAAGTCTATCGTGAGAGCGGATGTGAGATGTGGTAAATAATTTAAAAAATTATCTGTACAGTTCTATTTGTATAGAAATAATAAATAACGATTAAAAAATTTAAAACAAAAGTTGTGATTTCTTCCTAAAACGCTTAGATTTTAAGTGCGTCGGTTTATACAAGTGCGCGCCGAGTTTATGGGCGACGCGCGGTTTATCGCATTTCGTTTTTTTTAATTTATTTTTTTATAGAAAGAAATGACTGTTTACTTTTAGAATAAACGTAAGAAAGCATTGAAAAATTTTGTTTTGGTTTAAGGATCCGGCTCCCAATGGTTATTTTTTTAACCCTATTACTGAGACTTCGCTGGCCGTTCGTCCGTCTGTCTTAGGCTGTATCTCATGAACCGTGATAGTTAGGAAGTTGAAATCTTCACAAATGATGTATTTCTGTTGCCTCTATAACAACAAATACTGAATAACAAAACATAATAAATATTTAATGGGGCTCCCATACAACAAACTTGATTTTTTGCCGTTTTTCTACGGTCTTTCTTGTGCGCGAGTACAAGACGACACGCACTAGCCGATTTTTTTCTGATTGTGTAATATGCCAAATTAGACCACCCTATTATAAGACCGATATAAGTTAATTTTATTAGGGTAATTCCGCGAATTAATCGAAATTCCTTTTATTTTTTAAGTAAGTATAATATGTATACCTATAATTTTTTTTATCATTCTCACACTGCGTAATCTAGCCCAAACTGAGCTATAAGCTTGCATTAGGGGATCTAGACAACTGATGAACATACTTATATATTTCTAAATACATACATAATTATATATAGAAAACACCCAAACTCCGAGATGAAAATTTGTGGATCACACAAATATTTGATTTGACCTGGGAATCGAACCCAAGAGTCGAAATCGATACACTACCGAAGCGGTCTTATAGGTAGTGTGAAGGTAGTTTTTTTAACAGTTTATTCTATTAAATGGATAATACTAGTAAGTATTTTTAGTTGGCCTAAAAACATCTTAATACCCAAATCATATAAGCCTCTGATCTTTTACGTACTGATACAGCAACTTCTAGAAAGTTTCTGTATCAGTACGTAAAAGGTCAGAGGCATATATGAAGGAGTTTGGCAAACTTAGAGGATTAGGAATTCCAAATAAAACTACTCATACACTGGAAAGTCTTAGCGGAAATATTGCAATACAATAGAGCGCTTTTCCTTTCGAGCGTTTTCCACCAGCGTGCGGATCTCGCCCGCAATGCGTGTCGATGTCAATGTCACACAATAATAATATTCATTTCATGACGCACGGGCCCGGGCCGCCCGCACGCTGGTTGCTATAGTAACAGGGCTAGTCGCGAACTGATTTGACGTTGACATAAGACACGCATTGCGGGCTAAATCTGCACGCTGGTGAAAAAGCCATGACAGGAAGAGTGATCAAAGAACGAAACTGCTTTATGGTAAATTGAGGTCAAAATACTGATAACTCTGAATACATCTAAATAAACTCTGGACAGATCTAAAGGTAAAGTACCTATATAAGATTTTCTCAGATATTCCCGAGGTAAGAACAGAAAACTAGCACACGGGCGTATAGACTAGGGCTCAAAATCATAGTAGGATGAAACCCATAACGAGAATATGACAAAAATGAAGGGAAAAATAATTTACGGTCGATCTGAGGTCGGGAAGTGGAAAGGGGGGGTTATGCTCCGCTGTACCCCTGGTTTATACCACCGGTGGTAGAACGGGTAAAATTGGTATGCTCCGTGGTTCCCCTCCAGTGGTACGGTTAAAGGGTTCAACCTCAAAATTTTACATAGTGATTAAAAAAAAAATTACGGATTCGAGTTTTTTTCTTTTCTTTGCATTTTCTGAGAACATTTACCACAGTAATGTATATATATTTTTACATTATCAGAAAGAAGAGATTTCAACGAACAAAAAACTTCCCGACTTTTTAAAAAAAGCTGATATTTTGACGTGAGAATTTTCGATTGAAAGTTGGGGTGTTTTTTCGATTTTAAGTCAAAATTAGGTGATAAAATAAATATTTCAAATCAAAAAAATTACAGAGTCTTTGGGACATAACAAGGTAAGTTTTCACCAAATTTCGTGAAAATAAAAAATTGTTTTGCATAAGATAAAAATAAAAAACCAAAAACTTGATTATTTGAATTTTTCACATAAATTTTGAGGTTATGTGAAAAAAGTGTGAATACAAAAGTTGTAGGTCTCTTTATTACCTACCACTTAGTTTTTTAATTTTTTTTCCATAGGACTTGTAGTTTTGCCGGAAATCGAGATAAACCGTTTTTGATCGACCGTAAATTATTTTTCCCTTCATTTTTGTTATATTCTTTTCCTTTTGGAATGGGTTTCATCCTACGGCAAGGAAGGAGAAGGCAAGGTGGCTGTTTTGTTGCCACTTGTAACAGGTGAAGTCAACCTTACCCACCGGCGGTTCAGCGGAGGCTCACGAGACAATTATATGATATCCCAGGGCGCCAGTTCACTTATGAACGGTGTGTGTGATGATAGGAGAATTCAATAAGGTACAACAGTAGAGAGAGTTCACAGAGTATATATTTCTAACCTCAAAACAAATAGACACTGGATATTAGAAATAGTTACAAGATTTATACAGAGAATATGTAGGTTATTACACCTCTTAAAACATTAAATTATTGAGGTTACTCGTACAAAGGTAGGTGTGTGGCTACTGGCCTACTCCTTAAAACATAAATTACAGGTATGGTAATTATTTTAAACTTGACCTTCGATTGTGACTATAGTTCTTGAGACTGGAGTAGACAGTATTATGGATAAAGAACACAGGATTAGATGTTGAGCAAAGTACTTAGCTTAAGTGTTTGGTCTACAAGCGGTCAGCTGGGATTGTCAGGTGGGCGCGCACGTGCTGTGGTCCTGTGAGCCCAAGACGACCTCGCGTATCCTTGCCGTAGATTGATTAGGCTATTTCGGTACTGCTCCAGAAACGTCGACTACCTTATCAATTCTGCACCAAGACATCAGACATCAGTAACACTATGATTCTTTTTGGTTTCAGAAATTATCGACACTGGTCTAGTAGCCGTGTGTTTATGCACTCGGCTTTAGAAATTTTAGTAAATGCTCAGACTGCAAATTATCTCTATTTAGTGGATGTAACATCTTTCTTGGCTGTTAGAACTTTGGTAGTCTAGTCCGGTAATGGCAATAGGCTTGCCCCCATTTCTTTGGACCAACAATAGTAGGGTTTGTCTACTAAGATTCTCTGGGGGACCCATTTGGAGTTTTTCTCCACCTTGATACTCGAATCTAGTGTGAATCCCTGCTGCAGTTGTACCTATTGTAAGGTATATAAAACCTTTATACTAGGTTTTCATAAATTGGCAACTGTCTAGAAAAATATGCAAAGGAAAATGTCATTCACTGTGATTTAGTTAAATGATTTAGACAATGAAGATAAGTTTACAAATATTTATAACTTGTTGCTAGGGTCTTACCGAATTTAACCGTTCTTCCTCGTAGTCAAACTTTTGGTCAAACTGGTTTGACAATGGGGAATTATGTTTCCTCGTGGTCAAAATTTAACTATGTAAAGGGGGAAATACCTCGTGTGAAGGTGAGCGTTGATATATCGAAAGATGGCCATCCTAAACCTACAACTGAGTCGCAAGTCTAAGCCGCCTGCGTTGTGTTCCCCACTTTACAGTATAGGCTACTTTTTAGAGAATGTGTTCTCGCGGGAATTGGGAATCATAGAACTATTTCACGCAGGTCCTAGACTAGTAGGAATAAAACATCATGATATAAAACTAACATTTATTCTATCGTCTCTTCTTCCCGCCATGTCTCCCCCCTCTCCCTCTCCCCCCCTTGATGCGTCTCCTCACCCCCGCGGCCTCCTCTGTGTCGTCCTCGGAGTCGTCAGCCCCACGCTTCTTGCCTTTTGTACTCTTCTTATCGTCTAACTCCTTCATTTCCTGTGGAAAATTTATTATTTATTAGATATTTCGATAGAAATTGTAAATCACAAAAACTGATATGTCATCGGCAGGACTCGAACCCGCGGCCCTCCCTAACAAGGAGAATGCTCTGAACACCGAACTACGATGACCAATACGTCGGTATTGGTCATCCAATCCAATTTCTAGATCGCGCTATAAAGGTTAGGACTATTAAGACTATCCGTCCTAGCTGCTGGAATCTAGGTTTGGATTAATTAGTTATTATCTATTGTATTTAGTGCCCGGTGACAAAAATAAGATTGACTATAATTGGCATCGCTGTAGGCTACAAGGCCGCAAATTGTACATGAAAAAGTTCTATCATTTTTTTTTTAAATCTAATTTTTAAGGAGGCTTTGACTAGTCTAGCCAGTCATGGCAGCCTCATAGTATCACTCCTACATTTACACCACCTTATAACCTTAGTGCTTACTATTGGCCACGCTTAAAAGATATAATACAGAATCTGAACAGCTTTCGGGCCTTCCTAGTTGTGGGATTAGCTAGAATGCAATTCAGCTCTGGTCCATACGGGCATGGAGCGATCATTAGTTTTCTTACACTATCGTTATGGGAACACTCCAACAACAAGTGATACATATCGTCACATACACCACAATATTCACATAAAGGTGATGTTTAAAAAGTTCTATCATGTCGGTGTAAAATAAAGAGTTTTCTGTCTAGGCTTGCCCCTATGACCGTAGGACCACCACAATTACCAAAGTGTGGGTGTGTGTACTTTTGACCCCCCCCTTTGAGATATAGGCGTGATGATATGTATGTACTCACAATCTTCGTAAGTCGTTGCGCCTCGGCCACCCTCTCCTGCAGCACCATGACCTCGGTCTCGTCACTCTTGTACAGAGGCAACTGTTTACCGATCAACTGCTCAATACGCTGGTACAGCTCTACGTCGTACTGTAACCAATCATACTAGTTAACCCAGAGAACTTTGTATCGCCTCAAACAATGATTTTAAATACAATGGATTTCGGATCATCGCTCAAAAGTGTCCGAACTAAAAGAGAAACAAAACGCTAAAAGAGAAACAATCGCGCGCCAGTCTTGATTTTGACAACTGAACGACAACACGTTGCACAATGCCGTACTGTATTGTAAAAACGTGTAAAAACTACGAAAAAAAAGCAAATTGAAGACGGTGTATCATATTTTCAGTAAATAAGCTTTTGTTTTATTATTTGCAATTTATTATTTCACTTAAAATACAGTATTTCGTCGATAATAAATTAAAAGACAAAAGTAAATATTGCAATCCAGTCCAATACCGAAGTACCTATCTGTCTCTTTCGAACTCATCCCAAGCTCAGTAAAAAGAAAGAGACCATTTCATTTTCACTGAATAATGTACTAACAAAATGACCATTCAGATTTATTCGGATTACCGATAGCGATAAAACTATTTGGAACAAAGAATATAGTGGAGACGCCTTGGCTCTTTATGATTTTTTTTTCGTTATATGAACCAACATCTATTTCAGTTTTCCTCGGGATCCAGTACACTGTGCACAATGGAAAAATATTATTGCCCTAGCACGGCGAGAAGAATATTTTGATCCAAAAAATAACAATCTTGTTTGTTCGGCTCATTTTATGGACATAACAAAAAGAGGTCCGATCTTTATGAAACTTGTACAAGAATCCCTTGATTGAATGGAGGAGATAAGCCCAAAAATGTTTTTAATTTTCACAGGGTATCATTGTTTTGTCATAAATATAATTACACATGTCATTTTATTTCGTGTATGTACTGTTATTTTCTTTTTATTTGGATTCTCGGTAATGTATTCCCACGGGAATCGGGGCCGAGATAACTATATCTCGCGGGCGGAGTCACGGTGATCAGCTAGTAGCCAATAATTTCGTATCCCAAAAATTAACCATAAGATAAAAATAAATTAATGATGCGCAGTTTTAGCAACTAATTCAGTCACTTGAAACACGGCTATCATGTAGTAGACGTAGCGACATAGCGTTATGAAAATAGTAATGAAAGCGGAAGAACTTTGACACCCGCAGGAAGTTTGGCATTTATAATATTATAATTAGTTAAATTCATTAATTCCCTTTTTGTTATTCATACACTACAGTTACTTATTATGAAACTGACTCGAAAAAAAAAATCTTTGTCAGTCGTTAATTAGTTTTTCAGCTTATTTCGTCTAGCATAAACAAGTCATTACAATTTATAAGATTATGGAATTTATTGTAGTCTTACATTAATTATTACGCCTACGTAGGTACATATCATGGAATCCTTAAAAGACTTTAACAAAATAAACCTACTCCTTTGTTTCTATGTTCACGTAGTTCAAGTATAAGCTGCATAAGGTGAATTAGTCAGGCGGACAGATAGAAGCTACGTAATGCGATAAATTAGTGCAAACAAAAGTGAACACTATTCCGTTGAATCAAGGTTTAAATTTTAATATGAAATTTGTTTATATCTATGTATGCCTATGTATAATGTATAGGTCGACTCGGGACACTATTTTCTTGCGATTTGCTCTAGATCCTATGTCCGTTGTATTATAAGGTCTTTGGCCTCAAATATAAAAAAAAACAAAAAAAAATTTTTAATATTTCATGCAAATGTGTGTATAATTAATTATAATTGAAAAACGCGACGGACGGACAGACAAATTGTCGTATTAAATATATAGATTAAGTTGGTACATATTATTTAAAAATCAACAAAATACACGTCAAAAATTGACACAGCAAACGACTTCAAACTACCGAAATGGGACCAAATAGTTGTCGGAACGGGACTAAATTGAAATGGGACCATTTGGGAGATAGTAGCTTCCAATAAAACAAAATTCCAAAATCGGTTTAGCCAGTCCGTAGATATGAGGCAACAAACAAAAAAAACAGAAGTCGGTTGAAAACCGCATCAAACATTGACAAAAAGCAGACTTCAAATTATCGGAATAGAAACAAATAATTGTGGAAATGGGACGGCCGAGAAGCAGTTGCTTTTAATTATAAAATAAAAATCCATCCAGTCCAAAGATAATTAAAAGGTAACAAATACAAAAAATAAAACAATCGATATGAGAACCTCCTCCTTTTTTGAAGTGGGTTTAAAAGGACAAGATAATGTTACTGCGCCTTGTGAAGTTTGAGCTAATTCGTACTATAGGTATGTGATATCATAACGTAATACAAATTGGCTCTTTTCGCAGGATCACATACTTTGAAGGTTACCTTAACGAGGTAGCAAACATATGATTTTTTAAAAGTATAGTTATATATACTAATAAAAAATGATAGACTGTAAACAAATAGTGGTCGCCCGTATGAGTGAACAGTAGATTCAAAACATTATTTCGCTTTTTGCCAATCAAAAATACTGATGATGAAAAAATTGTATTAATCAATAAACACTTGTACATCTAATAAAAACTGTGGCAGACAGACAGACGAAAGCAAAATTGAAACACTAGACACTTTGCTCGCTGGATATTATTGCCCCCATTTCCCCCCCAAACAGAAAAAAATCTTACTATAAAAGATTGTGCCAAGATTCATGGAGATCTGATAAACAATGTTGAGCCCGGAACACACATACAGACAGACAAAATAGTATCGTAATGAAGACACTTCGCTCGCTCCACATTCAGTCATTTATACAAGTCGACCTTATCACAAAGAGTGATTAGACAACCTTTGGATGTATGCATTTATTACTATTTACCTGTGATACAAAAGTGATAGACTTCCCAGCTCGCCCTGCTCTGGCGGTTCTTCCCACACGATGGATATAATCTTTACTGTGCAGCGGTATGTCCAAGTTGATCACCACATCCACATGGGGTATGTCAAGACCTCTGGAAACACATCATAGTACATATTCTAAATTTAATAAAATAATATGTATATACGGTGAGATTCATAAGTCCTTTAACTATTTATATTACCATTAACCCAGCAATGTAGACAATACCTTAAAGTTTATTTTGACTTATGATTTCTGTTTACAAGAGAATATACTGACATCATGCCAAGGATTTCATTTACTAATTTCAACGACATTTTATGAGTTTAATGCCTGGAGTGACACAATAAGGCCCCGCTCCCATGACAACTACACGCATTTTGTGATAGGAAAATAGCTTAAGGCGTAGTAGGTTCAAATCCATGCTTAACTTGTGTACTTTTTGTAAGATTTTTATTTAATTGTAAGAGAAATACATTATTTTTGATTTTGTTCACAATTCTTTCTTTCTTGCAAATCCACTCGCATGCTCTCAAAAGCATGAGTTCAAAAAGTACCCTAGCTAAAATTTGCCACAAGCCATGCACCAATACTATTTTTTTTACTATAATTACTCCAACTGACCTTGAAGCCACATCAGTACAAATAAGTATACTCCGACTCTTGGTTTTGAACTTGTTAAGAGCAGCCAGCCGCTTGTTCTGCGACATCTGTCCGTGTAGCGGCACGGCGGCCAGACCAAGGTTCCGTAGCAGGAGCGCGGTACGTAGTGCGCCTGCGCACGTCGACACAAACACTATGAAACTGTTGCCAGACATCTCGTTCAGAATGTGGACCAGGTATACGTCCTAGGACAATAGAAACGTAATTATATGAATGTAAAATTTAATTGAATAGGCTCCATAGCTACTGACTTTTATCTTTTAAAATTCTTTCACTGATATTATCCCCAAGTGACATAAGCTACTTTTTATCCCGGTAATGTGTTCCCTAGGGAATGGTGAACCAGGAAACTATATCACGCGCCTGCATGATATAGTTAGCGGAGCCGCCGTAATCAGCCGGGCACCTTTTTTACCCACCTTATATTTAACAGGAATAAATAAATAGTACTGCAGCAATTTCTCCACTGTCTGATATTTAGTGGAGACTTCAACTTTGACAGGATCTTGCAAAGAGGCACGTTGCAGTTTCTGCACCTTTTTGGTCATTGTAGCCGAGAACAAATAAGTGCGACGCTCACGAGGTATGACTCGTAGGATTTTGTCCACCTCTACTTCAAAATCCATGTTTAGTATTCTATCGGCTTCATCCATTACCTGCAATCATATGTTAGTATCAAGGAAAGTCGGCTTTTAGAACATGTGGCTGCTGACAACATGAATCAATTTCAGACTGGACAAAATCGTGGTTTCAAATGAAAACTTCTGAGATGTGGGATTCTGTATGATGTTTTCGAAACGATGGACCAGAAGCCTTATTTAATAACTTAATGTTTTTAATGACAAGCGATAATGATTAGGTCAATATACAGTTAGACAATTACTTACCAAATACTTTAATGCCTTCAAATTGAACCCTTTCGTGTTTTCAAGATGGTCAACAAGTCGTCCGGGTGTAGCAATGATAATGTGTGGCTTCTTGGACAACGTGAGAGCTTGGGCGACCATGTCCATACCACCAACTATTACTGAACATTTTACTCCAATGCTAGCTCCTATAATGTTGATCGATAATTTAGTAAAAACACAACAACAGTGTCTATAATAATATTTTAAAGAGGAAAGATTTGATTGTTTGTTTGTATTGCATAGGCTCTGGAACTACTAAACTGATTTTGAGGGAAGCAAGTTTATTACCATTTAATGAGCATATGAGCACTTGTAATTCGCGTACTTCGCCCCGAGTTTTAAATTAAATATTTTTGGACATTCTCACACAATGTTATCTAACCCAAATTAAGCTAATATAAGCTTGTGTTATGGGATCCAGACGACTGATAAACATATTTTTATATTTCTAAATACATAGAAAACACCCAAACTCTAAACAAAGATTTGTGGATCACACAAATAATTTGATTCGACCTGGAATCGAACCTGGGACATCAGGGACGGCAGTCGCATACTCATATCGCTGCGCCACCGAGGCAGTTTTGTGTGTTGAATGTCACTACTACCATTTGGTTAGTGTCAGACGCAGAAAAAATTCAAATAATACTCACCTAGAGCTTCAAACTGTTCAGATATCTGGAATGCCAATTCTCTTGTAGGTGTAAGTATCAGTGCAAAGTATCTCTGTGGATTTTCTAACAATGCCTGTAAGATCGGCAAAGCAAATGCACCAGTTTTGCCAGATCCTGTTTCTGCTAAGCCAATTATGTCTTTGCCTTGCAAAGCCACTGGTATTGCTTCTTTTTGGATTTTTGAAGGCTTCTTCCATTTTAATTCCTCGCATGCTTCACATAATACATCCACTACTCCCTGAAAATGGTATGGTTAAGTTCAGAGTATAACCTCAATTTTATATACTGTTTATTAAATTAGTTATTTTAAGCAAGGGTACCAGTTGAAGTACGGGTTACAATTTTTTTCCATAATTACCACATGTTATTTAAAATACGAACCAAATCTTGAAATGTTGTTTGTTCCTCCTCATTGTCAGCTTTTGTCTGTTCCGCTGGGGGCTGTTTTTGATCTTCACTTTCAGAATGTTCGCTATCCATACCACTACTACCTTTCTCCGTACCGGCTGCCATTTTCGTCAGTTAATAGAAAGGAAAGAAAGTAACAAATTATTTATTTTTAGAAAACAACCAATCCACGCACCATGTGACAACTTGACAACAACTGATCACAGCAGCAAAGAGCAGTGTTGCCGTTTCAAATAAAATAAAGTCTCCAGATCTCGATGTAAAAGTCCCTAGATATTGAAAAAACTGTATTTAAAAAATCCGCTAGAAGTCGCTAAATATTTCAATTTATTCAGTGGTAAGAATTGTAGTATAAATTAATGAAAATTTGGATAATCACGCATTTATTCATATCAGTCATAACTATATCGGCAAAAAAGAAAAGAAAAACGGAAACTAAAGGTTCAAGCAATCAAAAATTTCGTCATCTATTGCGTCAACTTCGACTTCGACCACTTCCAACTGTCTTGAAACAGCAGAAGTTGATGGTTCCACTAAAAAAGCTGACGTGGAAGGTGCTACTGAAGCAGTTGGTTTTTTAAGGCTTGTTGTGATTTTTGTCAGGATATCATCTGGCAGAACATACCTATGGCAATTATGTTTTAAAATTTTAAGCTGATTCCTTATAAGAAGAATGGTGGTTGAAGCCAGTCTGTTCCTCAATATGTTTTTTATTATATTCATTTGACTGAACAATCGTTCCTCTTCTGCGTTGGAATGTGGTAATTTTTATGTCAGCAAATTTTGAATCCACGAACACCTCTTTGCACTATTCAACCAGATGGTCTACTTGAGAAATGGCACTGTACTCTGCTACAAATAAAGCGAGCTTACTTTCAGCTTTTTGAGTATATTTATTCGTCCTTGAAGCTGGAGTAAAACAAATTGTTGATTTTTTCATTTCACATTTTTGTTTGTGTTTCTTAGTATCAGCGTGTTTACTTAAATCATTTAATTTGGCGAATATTTCGCATAGAGTAAGGTAAGTATTTCGCTATGGCAAAACGAGCAAAAGGCTTTCGTTTGACCGGTAAAAACAGGTTTTAACCACATTTTAACTTCGTCTTGCTTCTCCCATTCTGGTCTATATTTCTGAGCATAAGTTTTCTTTCTTATAGGAATATCCATTTCTACGAATTTGGTATAATAACAACTTGATCATAATATTCACTATTTTACGAAGTACAAAACGCAAGTTTAGTTTGTTTTTCAAATAGGTTTGCCAATAGTTCTCGTATCTTTCTTTAAACAATGGTTATGAATATTAATGGCAGATAAACCGATATTTGAGACTTTGTTTGGTAGAGTGAGAGGCATCGAACCACTAGATAGAACATAACTCTAGCAGGGGATTCCCCAAGAAACCAATAGTCATTCGTGGTGTTACTAGTAACTACATTTAGATTTTCACTAAAATATTTTTGTTATTACATTATTGAAAAAAATGTTTCATTTCTTCTAAGGTAATCAGCTTTGTATACAAGAAATCGTTAGAAGTCGCTAAAAAAATTTAAGTCGCTAGATGGTAATAAATAGTCTCTAAGCCCATCAAAAATCCGCTAGATTTAGCGACAAAGTCGCTAAAGCGGCAACACTGGCAAAGAGTATATAATCACTACAAGCAGCAGACAATGCAGACAGACATATGACAGACAGACGTGTTTGTGACTTTTGAAGTGAATTTGACAGGAATAGAAAACGAATGAATGAGTTTTTAAGGAATTCGATTAAGTTAATTAATTTTAAATGACAAATTTTTGACAAATAACTATATTTACATATTTTTTCCGGTTATATATTCAGACGTTGAACCAGATTTCTATATTTTTTATAATTTTGAACGCATCATAAATATTGCATCGTCCGGCGTCCCGGTTTGACAGTTGATTGAAGGTTTTGAGGTTAAATTGTTGTTTTGCTGCTGAGTTTGCCAATTTGCTTTTCTTATTTTTATTAGCAAACCCAACCTGTTATCAACCGTATTAAATAGAACAAAATATTTATTCAATAGCATAAAATGGCTAAACATCACCCTGATTTAATATTCTGCAGAAAACAACCCGGTGTTGGTAAGTGTAGACATGTTTTGACCAGTTTTGATATGAACAAGATAAACTGTATAACAGGAAACATTGTATTTTTGCCTTTATTTCAGCTATTGGTCGTTTGTGTGAGAAATGTGATGGTAAATGTGTTATTTGCGACTCGTACGTGCGTCCTTGCACGTTGGTGAGGATATGCGACGAGTGTAACTATGGTTCATACCAGGGCCGTTGTGTTATTTGCGGAGGACCCGGTGTATCAGATGCATATTACTGCAAAGAGTGCACAATACAAGAAAAAGATGTGAGTACTTACCTACTTAAGATTTTTATCTGCAATTGCTGTAGAGGAGAAGTGTGTGCTCACGGTATAGCTACCGATGTGAGGCAATAAGCTCTGCAGATATACCCCAATTTCCTTAATACAGCCATAGACCCCCCTTTCATATTACTTGGCACTACAACCACAAAAACCACTGCTTAATCGGGAAGAAGATATCACCTTTATGTGAACAAGGTGGAGTATGTGATGATAATATTGCTGGAATGATCTCATAAATACAGTGTTAAGAAAATACTATGGTTCCATATCTGTATATGTATGGAGCAGAACTGAATTGCATTGATTTAACCTGGGAATCGAACCTGAGACTCCAGAGTCGAAAGCTGATGCACGACCGACCACGCCACCGAAGCAGTTATATCATATCTTTTAGGGAGCCATAGTAGTCACTGGGGATAAAAGGTGGTGTAATAAAGAGGTATAAAACCATAAGGGTGTCGTGACTGGCTTTTTTTATGGAGGATTTGACTAGTGTCAAAGCCTTCATAAAAAAAATAAATAAAAATAAAGGTGGACTTAATGCTTTAAGCCTTATCTGCCAGTCAACTTTAGGGTGATGCAGATAGCATATTCACTGTGTCTTACAGTAATACAAGTTGATTAATAATTAAATTATTGTTTTCCAGAGAGACGGATGCCCAAAGATTGTGAACCTCGGTAGCTCAAAGACAGATCTGTTCTATGAACGGAAGAAATACGGATTTAGAAGACACTAGCATTAAGTTTAATTTTAGGGTAATATATCATATAATAATATCTTAATTGAATGTTTTTACTTGGCTACACTTAATTATAGACTTCCAGTACTACAAGGGGATTAAATGAACTACTAAAGGCCTGCTCAGATGAAGGATTTCTGTCCATCGATAATAGATTTGTTCACATCATCATCAGATGGACTAAAAGTACCCAGTAATTCATATGGAGATCTATATCAAAAGTCTCTCATCTGCATTACCCAAAAACATTGAAATGTGTGATCACATTAAATCTTTTTTATTGTTCCTATAATATGTATCAAACTTCATAGGATATGAATTCATAGTAGACATTATTTAACTCCCACAGTCTTATAAAACCCTGGTACCTAGGTTTTTTTTAATTACCGCCATATTGTCCAAATGTCCATTACCAAGCATCCTGAGTACGCCTTCGTAAGGGCCGACACTGCGTTAAGCGTCTGCGACGGGCAGCCGTCGCACGCCTACGCGCGTGGACACGCGGGCGGGCTCCGTGGGAACGTGACAGTCGCGGGTACCCGTCGCGGAGACCGGATTATCGCTGTGTCGCTAGTACAATTTTAACGGCGTGCATATATAGTCGTGTCCATGGAGAACTTATTGTATTATTACGTAGGAAAACAACGACGACTAGCAAAAAAGAAACGACAGCCAGTAAGCCCGTTTATTGAATCTAGGTTGCTTTGCCTTGAAAGTTTAAGAGAAAATGAAAATTCATTTTACAATTATTTTAAAGTTTCGGTACAGGTCTATGACGAATTCGTAAAACCCACTGTATGAAGTAAAGGCAAACTTGTTCATCCATCCTTTACTTGTGTGTGTCAGGATGGCGTGAGATATGTCTGAATGTACCTATGTGGAAAAAATAATGTTTTCGTGAGCTTCTGCATATTGTTTGTATGACTCGATCAACGTCGTCCATGTCTAGGTCTGTGTGTAGATCGCAGTTGCGAATGTACCAAGGTGCATTATCTATGTCCCTGAGCCAGTGGCGAATGTTCCATACATTCCCATAAGCCCGGAATTCCCTAAAACATTTCAAAATAATATAATAACAATATTATACCATTGACCCTAAAATAATATTGTGAATTGTAATATTGACCCTAAAAAATTTCGAACGATTATTTAAAAATTTGGCGCGCTTAGGGTCAATCGCCTATACCGGCTAACCGTTCCATGTGTGTGGTACTCTGTACGGTGTTGAGCGCGCGGATGCCATCTCGCTCGCACAAGTTGTAAGTAGACGCAATGCATGCCCGTTATAATCGGGCTTGCATTTTCTCTTTCACACCTATGGATATTTTCGCTAGCATACTACAACACTGGGTAGTTCCGACCACTGTGTTGTTCACGCTGGCATGAAGGTGTCACCTCCTGCACGTCCTGTACAAACGTCACGACGACTATGGCACTACTCGTCAGCGGATTGGGACGGTCTACGCGATTATTATGCGTCCGTCCCCTGGAGCCAGCGCTGCTTTGTAGGAAAGGCTCCTTCGGATAGTGCTTCTGCTATTGCTGGCGAGATCAGTTTAGGGATGGATTATTACATCCCTTTCACTGATGTCGCCAGTATCCGCAGAGCCCGTCCCTGGTTCGGGCGAGATTGTGCCAAAGCTGTTCGACAAAAACAGTCGGCATATCGCGCCTGGATCAGGGCCCGGGCTGTGCGCGACCCAAACGTGGGCCACCTCAAAGCAGCGTACAACCGGGCCACAAAGTCGAGTAAGAGGGCCTTTAAGAGAGCGGATGCCCAGCGCGTCGCGCGGCTTGGTCAGTAGCTCACTTCCCATCCCACGGGCAGCCGTGGATTCTGGCAACTGGCCAAAGCCGTGCAATCTAACTTTTGTCAGCCCTCGCTGCCACCGCTGCGTTACCCAGATGGAACACTGGCTCACAAAGCCCAAGAGAAAGCGGATATGCTCGCAGACCTCTTTGCGGCTAATTCCCGGGTCGACGACCGTGGCCTGCAGCCCCCCGCCATCGCCAACTGTGGCCACACAATGCCTGATATTGTTATCAGGCAATGTGATGTACGGGTAGTGCTGCGGTCACTCGACACGCGGGAAAGCCAGTGGCCCTGACGGCATTCCGGCGGTGGTGCTACGAAAATGTGCAGCTGAGTTGTCTCCAGTATTAACGCGTCTGTACCGCCTGTCATACTCTTCAGGGCTCGTGCCGGAGGTCTGGAAGGAGGCGAACGTACAACCGATCCCCAAGAAAGGGGATCGATCCGATCCAGGCAACTATCGACCCATAGCTGTCACCTCAGTCATTTGCAAGGTGCTTGAGCTCCTTATAAATAAGCAGCTCATGCAATTCCTAGAGGATCACTCGCTAATCAATGATCGTCAATACGGCTTCAGGCCAAAGCGATCAACGGGTGATCTTCTGGCATTCGTAACGCATGTCTGGGGTGGGGCAATGGAAAGGCACGGCGAGTCCTTGGCTATTAGCCTGGACATCGCCAAAGCCTTCGATAGGGTCTGGCATGCTTCGCTCCTTTCCAAGCTTCCAGCATATGGTCTACCTCCTCAACTGTGCAGCTGGATTGCCAGCTTTTTAAACGAGCGCCGAGTGCGGGTCCTCTGCGATGGCCAGGCTTCTCGCTTCTTGCAAGTGAATGCCGGGGTACCGCAGGGGTCCGTACTATCACCAACTCTCTTTCTTCTGCATATCAATGATATGCTATCCCTCGGGAACATTCATTGCTATGCAGATGACAGCACACTGCACGGGAGTTACTCGGTTCGTCCGACGGCGGGGCGATCTAAGATTGAGGAGGAGAGACGACGACTCGTGGCTGATCTCGACCGTAACCTCGACAGTATCTCTCAATGGGGTACCGAGAACCTGGTCGAGTTCAATGCCCGCAAAACACAGGCGTGTGCATTTACTGCGAAGAAATCCCCTTTCATTCCCCTACCCTCTCTTCAGAATGCATTATTACCAATGAAGGACAACCTTGATATCCTTGGCATAGACGTTCGTCGAGAGCTCAATAATAAAAACTACATCGAAAGATGTATAGGGCTAGCTTCGCGGAAACTAGGAATACTGAATAAGGTAAAGAGATTCTTTACACCGGACCGGAGGTGTCTGCTGTACAAGACGCAGATTAGACCCTGCGTCGAATACTGCTCTCACCTCTGGGACGGCTCCGCGAAGTATCTGCTGGACGCTCTCGACGCTATGCAGCGACGGGCTATCCGTATTATAGGTTGTCCGGAGGTAACGGGAAGCCTTGAGCCGCTAGCTCAGCGCCGAACAATAGCTTCCTTGGCCGCATTCTACCGTATTTACCACGGCGAGTGTTCTGAAGAGCTCTTCAATCTGATCCCACCCTCTTCCTTCCGATCCCGAACGACTCGTGCCGGGCAAAGATGCCACCCCCACACAGTGGATAGCATGTTCGCGAGAACCGAACGTTTTAAACGTTCGTTTCTCTGCCGAACGATAGTGGCCTGGAACGCCCTGCCTGTGCACGTGTTTCCTCCCACATATAATCCTGGGTTCTTTAAGCGGAGCGTGAAGAGGCACATCAGTAGGTCGTCAAGTTGAGGGCCACTCTCAATAGTAATGTGTGCTGTGAGAGTGGCCCACAATCGCTAGACGTCGTCACGACTTACCACCAGGCGGGCGGCGTCAATTTGGCGAACCAAATATAATAAAAAAAAAAAAAAAAAAAAAAAACACTTAGTAGGTTGTCATAGCAAAATCTGCCTTCCAAAAAGCCTGGTTTTGCTCTGAAGTTCGTCGCACATCGGTTGCGTGGTGACTTATGCTATGTTCGCGTTTGTTTACTCCAGTTTCGCGTAGTAATTTGCTTTTTAGAGTGGGTGATTATTTCAAAATAGTTTTTTATTGTTTAAAAGTTGTGAATTAGTTTATTTGAGTGTAATTAAATATGGAAAAAAATGTGCCTTGTGATGATTTGAGGTGCTGTAACGTTTTATTAAAAGACCAAAGGGTAAAATCATTAAATTTTGATCAGAGAAAGTCGTTAGTTGTTTCTCCTAAACCAACGCCAGATTTATGTATTTCTAAAGTAAAACTCACTTGTCACGCCAATTTGCTGAAGAAATTTAAAAACACAATCAGCAAGTTGACCAAAACCGTAGTATTTTTCAAAGACTTGTATTGCCTTTTAGAGGACATGACGAGTCCAAAGATTCATTAAATAGAGGTAACTTTTTAGAATTAGTTTCATTATTATCGAAATATGATACCGTTTTGGAAAAGCATATGCAACATCAACAAAGCGACAAACCCGGGACGAGTTATTTATCATCTACAATTCAAAACGATATTATTCACTCTGTAGCCGATATAATAAAAAACTACGCTAGCCACCGCGAACAATTATGCCTGTAGTGATAATAGCGCATGAAATAAAATAGAAAAATCAGTTGTAATTTAACTTTGATTTTTAACCGACCTCAAAAATGGAGGTTCTCAATTCGACTGCTTTTAACTTTGATTTTTAACCGACCTCAAAAATGGAGGAGGTTCTCATTTGGACTGCATTTAACTTTGATTTTTAACCAACCTCAAAAATGGAGGAGGTTCTCAATTCGACTGCTTTATTTTTTTATGTTTGTTACCTCATATATCGGGCATGCAGTCCTCAGCTTATGAAGCTTCGCCCCTGCCCTGAGCACTCTATTTTGGAATCGTTGGATGATTTGACGATTGCTCTTACTGGTACATCCACAAAGCTGGATTCCATAAGTCCATACTGGCATCAATACCTGTTTGTATAAAGGACTTTGTTATGTACTGATAGGGGAGAGTGTCTTCCAAGCAGCCAGTACATTTTCTGGTAGCGTATTTTCAAATCTGTTCTTTTTTTCTTGACGTGTGCTTTCCAGCGCAGCTTAGCGTCAAGTGTCATACCCAGATATTTAGCTGTATTTGCGTATGGAACTTGTTGGCCATTAATAAATACAGGAAAATATTGTGCTCTTTTATTTGTATAGTCAACGTGAATTGATTTGCTTTCATTTAGCTTAATCCTCCATTTTTTAGTCCAGTTAAGAACTTGACTAACTGCTATTTGGACTTTTTCAACAGCCTCTTCATGAATATTACCTTTCGCCATAATAGCCGTATCATCGGCAAAAGTGGCAATAGGATGATTTTCGCTAACTGGGATATCACTGGTGTAGAGTAGGTACAGGATCGGCCCTAATACACTTCTTACCCTAATACGCGTCTTCGTGTCGAATGCGAAATACTCTGTTGGTTATGTATGACTCGAGAATGTCCGCAAACTGCCTCGGTAACATAAGATTTAGTTTGAGTATGAGGCCGTCGTGCCAAACTTTATCGAAAGCTTGTGCTTCAGCAAGGAATATGGTAGAACACACTTTCTTGTCTTCTAACGCTGTTTTGATTATATTCAATATCCTGTGTACCTGATCAATAGTTGAATGTGATTCTCTAAAGCCAAACTGATGATCAGGTATAAGATTATTATTTTCTATAACTGGTTTGAGCCTTTTTAATAATAGTTTCTCAAATAGTTTTGCTATTGTTGGTAATAGTGAAATTGGTCTATATGAAGTTGATTCCTGTGGTGGTTTGCCAGGTTTTGCTATCATGATTATTTCAGCTACTTTCCACACATAAGGTACATACCTACTTTAATCGAAATGCAGCATTTATAAGAGTGGTTAATTTTACAACCGACTTCAAACTACCGAAATGGGACCAAATAATTGTCGGAGTGGGACCACTTGGGAAGTAGTAGATTCCAACAAAAAAAAATTTTCAAAATCGGTTCTCCCAGATTGAAGATTGAGGTAACAAACATAAAAAAACAGTCAAATTGAGAACCTCCTTTTTTGGAAGTCTGTAGAAAAATCGAGCAAAAAGGGCCGTCTCAACGATCTGAGTCTGCAGGTGAAGTTGAATTTGGAAGATTAGGTTTGGTAGAAAATTACAATAACTACTAAAGCTCTCACTCATTTAATGGTTTACATACAATTTACAGAAATTACTTATTAATATTATAAGAATTTATACAAACAAGCCTCCGTAATGTAGTGGTTAGGGCATCAGACTTCTATCATGTTAGTGAATCCGATATTCCAACTCAACTACCGTGTTCATGTGGTCGAATGGCGATCAATCTGACATCTGACACATCTGACTGACATTTAACAAACATTTTAGTTGAGATTGGAGTTAAAGATGGCCATTTGGGTTGATTTAATAGTATACCTATTTACTTACAACAACATAGCAACTTAAATTATTAATTTCTTCCAGAATTTTCTGCATGTGAAAGCAATGAGATAAGTTCTACTATTCTTAAATATTTAGATAGGAATTATAAAACACAGAAACTGAAATGTCATTGGCAGGACTCGAGCCTGCTAACTTTAATAGCGCGTTCTAGAAATTATATATGAAGCAAAGATTGGATGATGTTGGTATGGTCATCGTAGCTCAGTGATCAGAGCGTTACCCTTGTTAAGGAAAGAGGAAAGGCCGCAGGTTTGAGTCCTACCGATGACATTACAGTCCAATCAGTACGAAAATCTAGACCACATTTATAAAATACATCCTCTGCCATTTATTATTTCATACCGTATATTTTATTCTGGCTATTTAACTTTTTCATTGTTTTTAATTTACAACAGCTCATACACATCACAGTAACACACTCATAAACCTACTATAGAATAGAAAACTACCATAAGCTACCTACTACTACCGCTGGCAACACTGTTAGCCGATGACGTAGCAGGGTTGGTCCAAATGTTTGTGTCTTTGGACCCCGAGTAAGTTGGTCGTGCCGGTATTATTGGTGAACGAGTGCAAACCCTAGAAAATAAATAAATAACAAATTCATATATTGGAACAATAACTTTAATTGCTGTCTGTTTATAACATTATTTTAGAAAATCCTAAGCTTTTAGGTTAGGTTATTTTCTAAGTTAATTCCATAAACTTTATGTAGTTATTTCAAGAAAATCGCACACGGTGTTCAGTGCTCCATAACTTTTTAATTTATAACTTATTAATATTTATACTTATTTATTTATTCATATCATCATGCCTTTTAAAAATTTATATTATTTTATACATAGTTAATATTTTAAGTGCACGGTGTGAACATGCACTCAGTTTTACCTATCTCGTAACTGACCTCACAATATTTACTGGTATATCAGCTGAATCCGAAAATTGTCCTATAATAATAAAACCATTACATACAATATAAATAAATATATTTTATTTACTATATTTAACGTCAGTTCCAATTGAAGTCAACTTAGATGTTGACATTAATTGGGACATTTTACACAACGCCACCTAGTCTCAAAGTAAAGCATTATTAGATCATGAAATTTTAAAATTTAGTGAAGCAAAAGAAGTGTCCCAGGATCCTACAAAGTGACAATCCATAGTCACTGCTTACTCCAATAGAATGCAAGAATCCCACATGAGTCCACTGCTGGATATATGCCTTACCAATGACTCGCCACCTTTTCCGATCTTGGGTCAATATCATCCACGCAATGCCCGCCAATAACATATCCCGAATGTCGTCGCTCCACTGAGAGACCCACGCTACATAGATTAGTTCTTAAATAAAACTTGGAAGCTCTTACTCACGAGTTGACATCCTCCAGTTTCTTCAACAACCTCTCATTCTCTCTGCTTAATAACTCCTGATCCCTCAGCAGCTGGTCCCTCACACCGAACAGTTCTGTATTTTCAGTTCTGAGAGCGGAGTTCTCTTCCATGTGCAACTGGACCAGATCTACTAGTTCCGCTTGTGGCAGTTTGTATAGTTTGTTCGGTTCTATTTGAGTTGGAGTGCGACGTTGACCTGGAAAGTCAAGAAAATACAACAGAAAATCAGTATTCAAGTAGGCAAAAGCCTATTTCGCCTGTTATCTAGCTGGTGTACCACATAGCGTAGCTTCCCCTTCGCGGTAAAGACGTAATATGTGTCCTTCTTTTTTTGGTTACGTGAACTTTATTATAAAGTACGTAGCACTTACTGTAGGAATCCACGTTGTAGTCCGTCTGCATGTGCAGCGCTGTCCTGAGATGCTGGTTCTCACCTTGAAGAGCTTCCACCTCTCTCTTCAGACTCATTATGAGAGCGTCTCTTGCGTCCTGCGATATAATAACGTTAATAGACAAAGAAAATACTAAGTAGGTATAGCAGTGGCATGCAGGGAAATTAATATGGATGAAAGTCCTCACGTAACTAATTGAAGTCCTCACGTAAGGAATTTAAGTGTCTATCCCTATTTACTTCCTATCATTGTTTGAATGATGTCCCAGATATTAAATGTACAGCCAACATCATTTGCATGGTCACAGCTAAACTGTTTAATTGTCTACGATACACTTGAATTCAATTGCACTTAATATTCCAAGCATATAAGAGAAGACGAAGACGTTTTATAAATTTATAGAGTTAAAAATACACGGCACAAAAGGTTCTCCTACTACGTTACAAAGTAATTAAGTTAAAAAGTAAATTCTCCACCGCTGGGCGGATGGGTGACCATTTCTCAAAAGCCGAACCCCCTCTGTGCCTCGGAAAGCATGTTAAGCCGTCGTGGGTCTCGATTGCCAAACGAACATGTACTTCGATATCGATTCTATATAAGATATTCTATACTTAGTTGTGGAGGTCAGATGGCAGTCGCTTCACGGAATATATCAGTTCAGCTGCTTCACAGTTAGCCTGGAAAGCCGACCCCAACTATGTTGGGAAAATGCTTAGTGTATGATTGATGGTGGTTTAGGTAACTTACCATTTTGACAATAGGTTTGGACTTAATTTTCTTGGCCCTGGCGGCGTACCGTAGTGTGTTGACCGTCTCGCTTAGATTTGATCTTGTTGGAGCTATACACGCGATCTGACAACGACGACGTTTATTACTTACTTATAATACACCAATAGCAAAGGAATTATGTATCCCTGCTGTATGTAGCCCTGCTGGCTATCTGTAGGGTTCTAATATACCTACGCCATATAACTTATTTAGCATTGCCTTCCAGTAGTAACATGGCGGCCAGCCTTTTGGGCACGTTATCAGACGTTGAGGGAGGAATGCTTCGTCCTAAACGAGGAGTTGGTATGTACATTTTGGTCGATGTCTTCTCTCTTGAATATTGTTTATTTCTTCTAGTCTTCTGACAGAAAATAAGTAAATATTGACTTTTACACCTATTTGTGCATTTTTGTCCAAAAAGGTATAAATAATAATATTATCGTACCATAAGCGTGACACCACTTCCCGCGAGACTGTCGGCTAACAGTTTCGTGAGCTTGCTGTCTCTGTACGGTATGTGACCACGTTTCTTTCCATCACTAAGTTGAGCTATGCAGTAACCTTGAAATAATAGAAAAAAAATCATTAACTCGAAACAGCGGCTGTTCTATTTCCAGGTTCCAGGGAACGTTCTTCTAAAACTTCGAAACTGACGAACATATCAATGCGCAACTTACGGCGTCGGATCAGAGCCATCTTGCAGCAGTTAAGGAACTAACCAAGTTTCGAGTCCGGCCCAAGACTATAGTTTTTTCGATTCACATAGTAAATTCAAAGCCTACTCACCTAACACCATCAAACTCCTATTAATATTATTAGCTTCCTCCAAAGTCTTGCCGGTACTGTGAGTCCGTTTGGTCATCTCACTACCCGCGAGGTCCACGAAGTTGATCTTGCCATGTGTGGAGCAGGTCACGTGGTCATCTGCACGCAGGTCCCGTCTCACTCGCACGCATAGGATTGTGTGTGAGCGGGAAGAGTTAGAGTTCATGGCGTGTGCGCCGACCGCGCGGTTGCGCATACCTAACAGGTAAAGACGAGGAAAGAAATTATTCCAAACTGTCAATATAAAATTACATATATTCAGTCGCGCCTCTTTTCCGTAGGGTTAAGCAGAGACTATGGATTTCTAAGATGGATTTTCTTTCGGTGGAAGAAACAAAACGCTCTTTCAACTTGGCGCCCAACGTGGGACTCGCCCATCCCACGTTGGGCGCCAACTAAGTTTGTGATAGTTAAGATTTACACAAACTAGACTTTGTTGTGGGTGCTCTTAGTAAACAAACCTTCTTCTAATACCGCAAACAAGTCATCTATTTGTTCGCAGTCCACCGTGAACAAGTTTTCAACGTAGAATCCTCTCGTTTCTTTAGACCAGCGCACTTGTAAAGGTTTTCTTGCGCTGCCTGGGTTCAGTAAGTCTATCACCTGGAACGATATTATATTTTGCTATAATATAGATTAATCAAACTAGGCCCTCCTAAATACTGTTAGGTCCTAGCTATCTGTATCTACGATCTAACATTATTATGGAGGACCGACGGCGTCTGGCGATGCAAATAACGGCGCGTGGAATTACAATGGTCTCTGCATTATCAATTTCATTAAAATCATGTCTGTTTCATAGCTATATTGACTAACCTTCTCATTATAAATCTCCAAGAAGGAGGCTTTCAATATGAAGTGCGACTCAGGTCGTTCGTTAATCAAACGAAATAAATACACGAAGGAGCGAACCACCAAACCGTGTTCTGGGGAGTAAGGGCTCGTTCCGCCTTCCACCTGAAAACGAAACAATAAACCTTTAACTCGTCGATCTCTCAACCAAAGCACAGAGAAAATAATACTATCAGATCCTTCAACTCATATTAAGACGGCCATTCTACATTATGATTCTGAATTATCCCAGTAGGTCTGCATGTATACACATGATGGGACTGTATTGGAATCCGATAGTACTTTTGACGAGTAGCGAGATCGACACCAAGACCCAAATGATCCAGACAAACCACACCTACTGGAAAAAATTGGGATCTTTTAAAATCCTTTTTCTATACATAGATGTCCCATACTGGTGAATTTACACATAAGATATTTAAGGGTTCCAACATCTGAGAGTTCCATACTACCAGATTTTAAGTGCTGGCTATCTACTAGTCTTTTCTTGGTCGTACGTGCCTAATTCTGCTGTCTGTCCATAACCACCGGTCTTTGACACCCTGTACGGCAGCGTGTCGGCTATTTACTGCTTATCATACATGTGGCGTGACAAGATAGTCATGCGACCATGATGCCGTGATTACATATAATTATTTCGGGTTTGTTGCCCATTATTGGTACATAACAATGGTATAATAACATAATACTATGTGCTGTTAATAATATAATTATGGAAATATTATTTTAATGTGGCAACAAACATTTCTTCTTCTTCTTTCTTTAAAAACGTGGCTCCATCGATATAAAGTAATGCTTGATTAGTTGATAGTCCCGCACAGAAAAACTAGTTATTCCTAACTAGCTCCAGGTGCAGGACAAGAAACGTTGTTTGGCATTGTAACGGTGCAGTTCTAGGCATGATTTTGTGAAGTGTTTTAGTAGGAATTGGCAGTTGGCCAAAAAGGTCGTTTGTCGAGTCAAATAAAAGTCGCGAGTCTACGGTTCTCGTTGACCGGCGACGGCCATTATTTTATTCACGTCTGAGACTGGTTAGCGAAACGTGGATCGCAGGCGAGGAGTGGCAACTGAGGTCGAGGGCGGCTTGGTGAGATATGGACGACCAGGCGTACAGAAATAAGGTACGTGTCTAGACTTTGTCGTATGACTTTTCGCACCGATTCGATAATTTGTGCAAGAAATGACAGTCATTTGTTCTTTTCTAGGGATTGGGCACATGGCACATTGTTGGGAAGTGGTGGGAAATCGCCAGGCGTGTTAATCGCCAGATAGCGGTAAGTTTCCGACACCTGCTCGTCCCCAGCGACAACAGTTGTTAGGTTAGGTTATGATTTCCCACTTGTGTTTCAGATAGAGGATGTATCTTGTATTAAACAAGAAGTCAATTAGACAAGAATCAACGAATTTTTGCCATAGCCAACAGCGTGGGCGATCCGGCGGGGTACCCCGGGTCCACATGCTCCGCGACCTTCAAACCCAGTTGGTCATCGTCGCGCCGCCAGGACTCTGCGAGCCGTCGCAGAACGTTGGACGCGCGACCCAGACACAGCTAAGTGGTTCTTTGTACGTCTAACATTTATGAAATTGTGTCATCTCCCCTTGTTGCCCCGTCCGGTAAAGGAACGGAGTTCCTTGAGCAGGGAAGCCAGCACCTCCTCTGCTCGTTCGCCTATGTGGCATTGTAAATATATGCTTGTACCCAGCGTCCCCAGAGGTCGCTGACATAGGTACAGCATTTAGTAGGAGTCGTATTTTCTTACTACATACTATGTTTCAAGCCGGCTCCATACTTTCCATTTAAAGTAATTTTATCTAATTGTTGTGTTGGTACAGATCGATACAGACCGATAGGGTAGTTATAGTAGCTAATAATATATTGTGGAGACCCCGACAGGGGCTCTCATCGTAATTTAAGATAAACCTAAATCGGACTTGTTCAAACCCTTGCATTTCTTTTCATATAAGTTTTGCCTAACGTTGCATGTATATGGTTCTCATTGCACTCCAATGAACTTCGAACCCACAGTCTCATGTGATAGCTAGATTCGATCCTAGTGCATATTTATAGGATAATAAATGATGTATACTAGATAAGGTGTTGTACTTATTTATTCTTCCTTTAGTCTGTATATTGGTAAGTACTTTATATATATATAGACCTTGTAACACGCGTACCACAGTGAACCCTCCCAGGCTGGCATCTCTGTGGGCACGCAAGCGTCCAGGTGGTTTACCGCGTGGAAGTGTCTTGAGGACCACCGAGACGCAGAGTGCACGACTGGGTTCATGTGACCACTCTCAACCTCTAGTTCCTTGAGGGAGTCATCAGGTGAGGCCAGTCGGGCACACACCCCAGGTCATTTGAGGCCTGGGGGGAAATCAGCACGTTACAAGTGGCGCCCAACGTGGGGCGGAATCTGGAGAGTCTGGAAACCCGATTTTTGCGGAGCGCCAGAGGTAACCTAAAAAGCCACCTGACACGCGCTCAGCAAAAATCGAACTTCCAACAAAGTTTAGTTCTCAATCAAATAGAATACAGACGAAATGTGGGTAGGTATACAACGTGTTTCATATTAGTGTGGTCATATCTCAAGGTTGCGTTGGGTAGGGCCTAAATAATATATTGCGCGGAGTCTTTAATTAATTTAATAAAATATTGACGTATAATGACGTAGTCGATAAATTTTCCTTTTTATCGATAGCTCATTGAAATGAAGCTCTAAGACTGCACTACAAAATAAACATATGATTAGAATGAACTCTAGATTTGACCTCAAGTAGGTTTGCCAAACAGTGAAATAGATTCGGACAGTCTCGTTGTTACTCAAAATTTTAACCAACAGATAAAGTTACTTTATCAATAGTTATCATACAAAATAGTTTCCGAATCACAACTTGGGGTCAAAATAAAGAGTGCCTACTCAAAGTTATTTTTGAAGTTTTTCTATGAATTTATGTATCACGTGATTGTCGTGAATGTCACAACTCACACGTAATTTGTTGTCAACCTACTCAAATACCAGGAGTAACGCATTTGCTGTCGAAGAAAAGAGAAGAAACATTTATGTTCTTGTCTTCCTTAAATTTACACTTTTTATAAATTGGTTCCGCACAGATATTTAAAATACAACTGCTGTTTGTGTAGAAGTTTATGTTGTAGCTGTTGAGAACGCTGGTGGGTATAGTAGTATGTAGGTATTCAGTTTCGGGATAGAGAAATCGTGGATGCCAGTCACTGCACTACCATATCGTGAACTCTCTTTCGACTCATTTACCATGAAGTAAATGATCTGCAAGGTGTTTGGTTATTTTTGACCGACTTTAAAAAAGAGTAGGTACTTAGGTTCTCGATTCGTCATGATAATGTGATGCATAAAAGTTCATAAAACATTATCGCTAAAAGTGGCAACTTGTATGGTTGAACGAGGATATCAGAAAAAGTAGGAGGTGTTGGTGTCAGTTTCACTAATATGTATCTTAAGGACCCCTAAAAATTACAAAGAGGACCGCCCACTTTTTTGATTGGAACCGCTTTGAAGAAACTAGGTATCAGTAGCGATGTCGGCATATATCAAAGACGTACACGTCACAACACGTAAATTTTACCACAAAACTATATTATTCCGGTGTTGCAAGTTAACGCAATGTTCTTCATAAACGGGGACTTTGTTAGCTTTTTTTATGCTGGATATTTGTTCATTTTAGCAATTGGTAATAAATTACTAATCTTGGACTACATGGATAAAGAAAGTCGCTTTTTCCGTCTGTCTGTCCTAATGTATGTTTAGTTCTTCAAAACTACGCAACGGATCTTGAAGCGGTTTTTTTTAAATGAGTTTAAGTAGGTTTCGAAATGTATTTACATGCATACTATCATGAGAGCGACGCCGCTGGCATTCAACAATTTTTTTTTTTTCATAGGTCTTAGGGAAATATCCTGTGTTTATGGTAAATAATAATTATGTTATTATTTATCTCTTAAATTATTTTATACTAGGTACCTACTAGCTTTTTTTCATAAATAAAACTAAGTACCTACTTAGTACTTTTATTAGATTTTTACCAAAATTACGACGTAATTCAAGGAAATAAGACATTGGACTTGGACAACACTTACAATTATCTAATTTCTTTTCAGTTGCAAGTAAACTTTGATATTAGGCGTACGTAGTAATCTGTGTTAATCGATCATGGCGTATTTAAGTAATAGTGAATATTATGAAATGATACTTTGCGTCGGGGCAGCCGATGGCAGTCTGCGTGAAGCTCGTCGCCTTTATCGAGAAAGATTTGTGGACAATAGACTCGAAGGTGAACGGCGGCGGTTACCATCTGTGGAGTGCTTCCGAAAAATGGTGAACCGTTTACATGACACTGGTTGTTTCCGTGGTTCCCGCTCAGATCACCACCAGAGCAAGAAGAAAGTATTCTCGAGCATTTTCAATCCAATCCCAGAACAAGTACTCGCCGCGCTGGAATTGTTCTGGGAATGAATCATTTGAGAGTATGGCGCGTGCTAAAAGCAGATGGTCAACATCCGTACCACTTCAGGCACACCCAAGAACTGACACCGGCTGATTTCGTACCACGTCTCAACTTTTGCCAGTGGTACCGAGAGGAAGCACAACGATCCCCTAGTTTCGCGAACCGTATTTTATGGACCGATGAAGCCTCTTTTACTCGTGCTGGTATCAGTAACCAGCATAACGAACATGTATGGACTCATCAGAACCCACACGCATCTGCAGAAAACAACTTTCAGCATCAGTGGCGTGTTAACATTTGGGCGGGAATAATCGGAGATATTTTAATTGGTCCTTTCGTGCTACCGAGTTCGCTAAACGGTGAAACCGAACTTGAAAACTTGCCTGTAACATTGTACACAAATATGATGTACCAGCAAGACGGGGCGCCAGCACATTATGCGAGAGATGTACGGGCGTATTTAGATGAGCGGTTTAACCAGTGGATCGGACATGGTGGTCCCATACCTTGGCCTCCGAGGTCACCGGATCTCACACCACTTGACTTTTTTTTGTGGGGCTATGTCAGAAACAAAGTGTGCAGTGCGGTATGTGTCACGCATGAAGATATGGAGTCTAAAATATTTGATGCATTTAGCAGTGTAACTCCAGACATGCTGTGTAATGTAACTGCCAGCATGATGCGACGGACCCAACTGTGCATTGATCAAGGCGGCGAACATTTCGAGCCCTTACTTTAGTACCTACTTTTTAGTTTAGTGTTTATTAGTATCTTAGGTAGGAAGTGTATTTTTTATTAAATTCAATAATGTTTATCTAAGTATCGTGATATTAGTGAGTTAGTTATGTTTATTGTGGAACACAGTACCTACCTATCTACCAGGATGACATGCACAATGAAATCGGTAAGTTTTTGTTGTTTAAAGTCCACAACCTATCATTACTACAAAATA
This sequence comes from Nudaria mundana, assembly GCA_963556515.1. Taxonomy (NCBI): domain Eukaryota; kingdom Metazoa; phylum Arthropoda; class Insecta; order Lepidoptera; family Erebidae; genus Nudaria; species Nudaria mundana. The sequence continues at coordinate 2,773,883 of OY748296.1, forward strand.
GTATTCTGTACCAGGAGCATATGAAATAAGAGTTATTTACGATTCATCGAAGGGGGACTGAACCTTACGACTAAATTTGACCCTAGGTAGTGTTGGGTTTATAAAATATCGATTAAATCAACAAATCAATTAAATTTACATGACACCTTAAAAGTTTTAACTAAACTTGTATTTGCAATTTTGTCCATGCGTATAGTTAACTCAACGCGCATGTGTAACGAGGGTCAAATATGACCACACTAATATGAAACACGTTGTATAAACCGTCTGGGACTTGTCATAACTATGGAGAGTCATCATCATCCATTGAGCCATTTCCCAACCCAGTTGGAGTCGGCTTTCCAATCTAACTGCCATGCGGCTGAACTACGATATTTTCCGTAAAGCGACTGCCACCTGACCTCCACAACCCAATGGGTATATCGAAGTTCTGTAGTGCTAACAGTCAGAGTTTTTTAGGGCTTAAACTACCCGTAACGACTGCCATAGATAAATTATAGGGTAAAAATTCTTGCAAAGCGTCCCTATAATACACTGTTAATTAACAGAAATCGATTCGTCATTAAATCGTAGTGATTTATAACTCCTTGGTCATCATAACCACGAATGGTCACCATTCCGCGGACCGGTTATCTATCAATCAGTGACAGTGACAAGTCATCATTGCACGGCATCAGGCGTCAGACATGCGATGGATCGATACGACACTGCGAGGTCGGACTACCACTAATATTATGGACTTTGGTTCTCAAAGTTTCTTCGGTTTCGCCCTCGTAAAAGTTGACTTGGGTTCCTGTGATCTTGGTAGGAAGACTATGATAGTGAGGCAAGTAGGTACCTATGCTAAACTTTTAACTATTTTACAATAAAAATGCATGAACCTTTCAGGGGATTGCTCAGACTAACTGAGCTACCAAGACCACAGGTGAAGACCTCCAAATTGCGACATCTTAAGTCTTAGGGCAACGAGAGAATCATCTTCCAGTTTTGTGTCGGTTCGACCTAAACTTATATTCAGTTAAAGTTAAGTAACGGTAAAAATAGTATTTTAAAATTGAAAAACTTTGACATTCAGAGCTAATACTTAATAAAACCATACCTGTCATTATAAAGAAAAAAAAACGACTTTCAAAGTAACGATCAGTAGAAGTCGATGGAAATCGATGTTTTCATTCGAAATTGTTCGTTAATCTGTGTGTGATAATATCTATTGAATGTCAATGCTATTGCGGTATAATTTAAGTACACTGAACAAAGAATTAAGTTTGCCGAAGCCACGTCCGTACAAGAACCTCACATACATTTAGGGTATGCTGGGGCCTCTTAAGATCAGTGGGATCATGATGTCAAAGGTATTAGGTCTACGAGAAGAAAACCATCTTTATAAGATGTGTTAATACAGGTCTGGGACTTGCCAGGATTCGAATTCGAAACCTAAAATTTGTTGATACATTATAACTGTGTCATATTCTCTTACCAGTCCCGGAGCACCAGTCAGTGTATGGGTCTTTCCACTGCCTGTCTGCCCGTAGCAGAATGCCGTACATGAGAATCCATCCACCGCCATCTCCAGTAACCTCTTGACTCCAGAAAATTCAAGGACATCTTCCTGTTATGATGTAAAATATAGTTATATCAAGTTTTCTACCATGATGCCCTTTGGCGAGTTGCAGTAAATTGTCTTTCTGAGCCTATCCTATGACTCTGATAAGGCGAAAGAGAAATACCGTGGTGGTTTTGGTTAACTAACTTCTTCTTAAAGGTTCTAAAAGCCCCTTATAACATCTCTAAGGCTCAAGTCATCCTTACAGTACCCGGTGATAAATATTGCACATCGACCTTTGGAAAGAGACAATCGGCTAATTTCGGCTTCGTAGAGACAATCGGCAAATTTCGGCTTCGTAGAGCCGAAATTTGCCGATTATTATTTGGTCCCAGGTGTTCTGAAATGGCTATAGGCACTGTAATAAGGTTAAATTATTACGTTGTGTGTTGTTTTTGTATTGTTATTCCTATATATATAATAGGTATTGGGTGAATTATGACAACTAATTTAAGGAATTCATTAATCAAAATTGTTTCTATAGGCGTGAAGTCTGTCGACATTGATTGATAGAACCTCTTTTTCCACAAGAGGCAAGCAGAGGCTTATTAAACACTCACGTTTGGTTCGTTATTGAATTGTTAAGTGCGTTTTTGGAATATTAGTACGTGTTAATAGTTTTGTCGTCACCCATCAAAGAAAGACCAAGCGCTACTGCACATATCAGAGCAGGTCCTATCGTATCGTATCCTTTGGTAACGTGTGTCCAGGCCCGATGTAACCTGATAGAAACGTGATGCACAAAAGGTATAAAGATATACCTGTGCATATCTATCGGTATGATCCGTATTAATTTCAGTAGAATAATGTAATAATCAATCTGACAAACTTTCAGATGGCTTCAAACACCTTCTCTGATATGTGAAGTAGCTCTCGTTCTATTAGCAGTTCTGGAGATTTCAATTCAGCAAATTTTCCAGGTCTATTCGATTTAAAAATAAGTAGGTAAGTATATACCTGTATATTTATGTATAGGCCAGCACTTAGATTAAACCAACCTGCGTAGCTTCTGGCTCGAAGACGACATTATAAGAGAAGACCTTGGACTTTTGGGTAGGGGATGTGTTGTGGCAGATGACCTGACCTTTACCAGGGAATTCCAGCAGCATTCGGTCGCCATGGGAACGCTCTGTCTCGCTGATTGGACGTACTCTAAGAACACGAATAACGTACATTTTAAAACCTCTACCTACTAATATTATACATAGTATATATACACATTATCATCACACCTATATCTCCGAAGGGGTAGGCAGAGGTGCACTAGCACACTCACAGTTTTGCGCGAAATTTTGCATTTTATTTCCGCTAACCCCTTCAGCCCAGCTTTTTTTTAGTTCCACGGCCCGAGACCGCGGCCGCTCTAACGTCCGTTGCCGGGCGTCTCTGGTTCACACGCAGAAGGTATTTCCAGTGCCGCGTTCCACCCACTCCCGCTGGAGACCATGGCTTGAAGCACGGTCTCCAGCGAGAGGGTATCTACGCCCAGACCCACTACGAGTTCCCGGCGCTGACTCGCCCACGCTGAGCACTCCACCAACGTGTACAGTGCGGTGTCGTCGTCGGAAACCTCGCAGTGTTGACACCGAGGTGTGACCTCACGATGGATGCGAAACAGATAGCTCCAAGCATCCATGCCCATTAACGATCTGCGTCGCACGATACGTGAGGTCACCATGCTGCCTCTGCAGCCAGTCGTCCATGATCGGTCTCACCGCCGCGATGATGGTGGTTCCCCACTTGGGTTACTCAAGTCGCACCCTCCATGACTCCATGAGCTCCTGGCGGAGTTGGGACCGCTGGTCCTCGATTTCTCGAGACGCAGGCCTGTGGTCCAGTTCCAGCGCCTAGAAGCGAGAGTTCTCTCGCTTCCAGGTCCCATGGAGGGGTCCCGGCTAAGAGACATGCAGCCTCTCCGGAGATCGTGCGGTACCCCCGTATTGTTTTGACGGCCAAGGTTCGCAGTTGTCTGTTTAACAGATTCACGTTCACTTTGACCGCCAATCTCTCCGCCCATACGGGATCCCCGTATAGGGCCATACTCCACACGGTCTCCAGGTACAGTCTCCTGCATTAAGCGTTGGGTCCCTTTAGGTTGGGCATCAGCCGCGAAAGCACTACCGATGCCTTCGTCACCCTGGGGACAAAACTTCGGAAATGTGGTCCGAAGTTCCATCGGCCTCCTACAGTTATGCTGGAACCTTCCGGTGGACCATTCCGAGGTCCGTGAAAACACAGAACCTCGACACACGTCTCAACCTCGAACCTCAACACGAACACAGACTTGTGCAGGGCCATCTCCAGTCCCAGCCACCGTATTCGAGCTACGACTTGAGCAACACCCGTCGTGACCTTGAGTGCTGCCTCCTGGTACGTTGCACCCGCGCCGTGACTAGGGTATCATCGGCGTAGCACGTTAAGCCGACACGCCCTCAGGCAACGCACCCCGCAGCACCCAGTCGTAGCCGATGTTCCACAGAAGCGGTCCCAGGACCGACCCCTGCGGATCACCGCACGACACTTCTCGCCGAGCCGGCCCGAGCCAGCTGGGGTAAGCTAAGCCCTCTCCTCCAGCCCAGCTAAGTGCTTGTGCTAGGAGTAGGTTCACGTCTGTAGTATGGAGACCTGGGATCGAACTCACGTTCGTTGAAACGCAGGACACGACACATGTAGCCACCACGCGTCAATGTTGCGGTGTTGATAAAAAAAAATCTGTTAATTCCAGTATTGAGTTCCCATGGGAATTGGGTGGAGCTGCGGGTATAAGCTAGTAAATAAGTCTAGACAAATAACACGATGTAATATCATAAACTTTTATCAATGACTTGAAGAAACAGGCTTTTAAGTCGAAGGTTTTCAATTGAATGAATACTCTGTCTCCCTATGGCAATCGATTTTGTACTATTCTTTAGTAAAATGTCAACTCCCTATTACAAACACTCTTTTGAATGTTCGTATGTTATTGAAAGAAGAAAATAGACACATAAATAAATATATTCATGTCTGTAGGTATCCCTGAAGGGGTAGCCAGAGACACAGATATAAAAAATAAAACTTATAGTCCCTAATAGTACCTAATGTAGGTAGTCATCTATCGGTTCTCTAGAACTCTGTGATAATTTACCTGACGACAACATTAATATTATCTTCGTCGGAATTGAGGGTTGTGCTGGATCCTCTCGTACTGCGGTCCAGGCTCGCTGCTCGACTGCTGCCACTGGAATAATAATGACAGGTCATAACCATAGTACCTACCTACTTATAAGTAGGTAAACATTATATGTGGTTGAAAATTGGCACATGACCATTACTTAGGTCACAGATATAAGAATACTATACTAGCATAGGTTAACATTAAGGGTGCGTTTCCACCAGAGATGTGCTATGCATGTGTTGCGAGGATATGCGCTGTGGACCAGTGAATAAGTATGATTGATCATATTGGTGGATATCCAACGCATCCATCCATAGCAACGTGGCATAGCACATATCTGGTGGAAAAGCAGCCTTAGGATAGTTTTTATCGCTAACGCGTCGCTAACATTCCATGGATATCACTAACCACTGAAATCCTGGAGGGAGAATATGGGGGGGGGGGGGGGGGGCTCCGGGCGTCCGGCAATGAAAGATAAGTAGGTACCTATCACATAATTAATTTACTAATACAATTTACTAGTTTTATGGGAAGTAGGTACAAAGTAGCCTCTAATAACTTTGCAAACATGGTGAATCGTTCAGAAATTCTTTGCAAGTCGTTTAACAATTTATAATACAAGACGACCTTGATATCTGTTTGCTTGAGTTCACCATACTTAACGTCCACAAACAGAATAATATAGGAATATTTGAATATTAATAATAATATAGGAATTTGTATATTGTTAGTACTTAAGTATGTATGCAAAAATATTAATTTATTTAAGTTGGTAAATGTAGGTGCCTACAGTACAGAGGCACGATACTGTTTTATGCATAGATATAAATTTAATTGCCCTAATATAAGACGTAAAAGTCATTAAGTAGTTTAAAATAATTTAAATACAAAACATTCCAAGAAGTTACTAGAATATTCTAAAGCGTTACTGATTGACAGACAGATAGACAGTTTTTAAACAGGGCGGCGAGCGAAATGCCCTCCCAAATGCCAAGGACTGTCTATCCTATTGACCGCGGGCAATATTTAATGAGGTAAAAACCTCTTTTCACTTTTGTGTTAAACGAGTTGCTTACGGCGGAAATAAATCGAATAAAAAGTAGGTTTTATTTAAATGGGGAATGAGGTATATGTGAAACTTTTCTCGTCCCCAATTTCTCACGGCAGCAGGATTAACGCAGCACGTCAGCAACTAATATCAGAGAAAGAATTTTCGTAATCGGTTTAGTAAAGTTCAATTGTATAGGTACTTATTATCCCCTAGCACTGGGAACAAGTCGCGCTTTCGCGACTCATGCCCAACCTAAAGGGACCCAACGCCTCCTGCAGGAGACTGTATCTGGGGATCGTGCGGAGTATGGCCTTATACGGGGCTTCCGTATGGGCGGATAGATTGACGGTCAGGATGAACGCGACTCTGTTAAACAGACCTTTGCGAACCTTGGCCGTCATAACCATACGGGGGTACCGCACGATCTCCGGAGAGGCTGCATGTCTCCTAGCCGGGCACCCCTCCATGGGGCCTGGAAGCGAGAGCCCTTGCGTCATTGTTTCAATGGCACAAGGAGGCGCTGGAGAGGGGCCACAGGCCTGCGACTCGAGAAATCGAGGACCAGCGGTCCCAACTCCGCTGGGACCTCATGGAGAATTGGAGGGTGCGACTTGAGCAACCAAAGTGGGGAACCACCGTCATCGCGGCGGTGAGACCGATCATGGACGAGTGGCTGCAAAGGCGGCATGGTGACCTCACGTATCGTGCGGCGCAGATCGTTACCGGGCATGGATGCTTCGGTAGCTATCTGTTTTGCATCCATCGTGAGGTCACACCTCGGTGTCAACACTGCGAGGTTTCCGACGACGACACCGCACTCCACACGTTGGTGGAGTGCTCAGCGTGGGAGAGTCAGCGCCGGGACCTCGTAGTGGGTCTGGGCGTGGATATCCTCTCGCTGGAAACCATGCTCCAATCCAAGCCATGGTCTCCAGCGCGAGTAGGTGGAACGCGGCCGTGTCCTTCTGCGAGCAAGTCATGCTCGCAAAGGAGGCGGCCGAGAGGGAGAGGGAGCGTACCCTCCCCGCTGAGTTCCGCAGTCAGCGGCCAGGGCGCCGCATACTCATTTACGCCCAGGACCATTGACCTCCATGATCGGGGCCTGAGGACGGCGGGATAGCCACCCGCCTGCCTTATAGAAGCAGGCCAGAAGGGTCGCGTGCTGCGGGGCCTCAGCCCCACAGCACGCAACCAGATTCACTCACCGACGCGGGATTTTCATTCCGACCAAACTCCCGAAGAGGCCACGCAGGTGGCCAAAGTCCGCCGGGCGTCCACTGGAATACTATACCATCGGGTGTCACCAGAGACCCCGCAGCAATGGACATGGGTGCGGCCGCGTTCTCGCGGAATGAAAAAATAAATAAAAAAAAAGCACTGGGAACATTTAAGAATTTGGAAAATACTTAAGTAATAAAATTACTACAACCTATTAGGAGACATACATGGAGACTCTGTCTATAATTAACATCCCCATGGGTAGGTAGGTACAGTCAACTACAAAAAGATGTATCCACTTTAATCTCACAAATTGATATAGCCCTGAGAGTGCCGCCATGAACTAACCAAAGATTGTGACAAACATGGTATCCACCGAACTTGACAGTAATATGTATCCGTGCAAAGAGCAATAATTATGTATCCTACTAAATTTCCTGTGATATGTGCACTTACAATCTTAATTAAAAATCTATCCAAATACTGTGAAAGAATATTGTATACATTTAATGTTCCAAATAAATGGAACCATCCAAGCACAGACAATCTACTTTAAGTACACCTAAGGGTAATTTTAGGGCATCACATTTTCATTCTTTCATCTAATTATGGTCCGAGACGCCCAGGACTTTAACTGGCTGCGCCACAGCATTAAAATTTCATTGCAAGGCGATTGGCATCAACATTTAATTTTTTTTTTCAAAATTAAAATAAAGCTGCTACTTTTTATTAAATTCATTCGGCCATTTTGGACATACCCCATTATATGTGTGCCCGGTGACGGCAATAGACTTGCCCCCTATTTCGTGGGACTAAAAATACTGGCTAATTGTGGGTGTGTAATGCACCTCTGCCAACTCTGTGTGTGTGTTCTAATTCAGTCGTCCGATATTATTCTAAAATTGGTAACATAAAGTAAAATTGGTGTAAAATATTCATGTGTTAAGGTTAAGGGCGGAATACATTAAAGACGGTTAGTTGTCTTCGATCTGTAGGTAGTTAGAAACTCACTGTCACTCAAAGGGCAATGGACTCCGGCCTCCGACTGTCACCCACTTCGCGATCGAACCCGTAATGACGGGATCCAAAGGACCCAGGTCACCGAGTTATCTAGAAGAATCGCCATGACTTAAGTGGCAGTGAGCAGGGCACATCGATTGCAGGGTTGATAACCGGTGGGCGACAGTGTACTGAGACGCAGCGTGGGTCATATTATATAGGGATACATTGGAAAGGGCAGTACAGGACGAAACTACCGCAGCCGGCAGGAGCAGGACTATGCCCTACAGTGGGTGTCAATATGGCTGCTGATGATGAAATGCAGGGAATTCGAATAAACGCGTAAAATAAATTACATACTGCTATAAAATAAAACTAGATTATAAAACACAATAATTACTGAGGGCATATTCTTCTAAAAATTCGGTACCTTCCATGAATGAAAGAGTGAATGGAAAGTGGAATCATTAGTTCAGCAATTTAGTTCAAGGCTTCGTGTATCAATACTCCATTAACTTTTCTATACATAAAATAACTTTTTAGTTCACATTTGAATAAAGTGCAAAGTAAAAAGACAATTGAGATTTTTACAACTGAAATATGGATAATATTATAATGATCACATAGGGGTCCCACACCGAGGTATTTTACCGGAGTCGATGGGCAATAGACCTAGGCCGCGGCCCAGGACCGCGGATTAAAAAAAACATTGAGGTCTGAGAGACCGAGTGAGTTCTTTTTTAAATTTCTTTTTCGATATTTAACTTAAACGCATCGATCTATTAATTCTTACCAAAGACAAAACCAGGTTACCTCAAACACCTAGGTACTTTAGTTTTTATTTCATGTAGAATCTTACAGGGGTTGTAAAAGAACCACTATCCTCCAGTCTGGTCAAAGTTGTTGTGTTAGGATATTATAGGACAACAATCTGACAAACTTTCAGATTGCCTCAAGGCCCCTCTAATTTTTTGCAGCTATGCAGAGCAATTTATCTCCTATTACGGATATATTTATGTTGTTCATTTATTTTATTTTCGTTATTTTCGTATTTTATTTCGGCAACACGTGTTCGAGTGGGTTAAAATTTGTCAATTCGTGCTAAGTTTTATTTTCATATTTGACAGTTATCATATTTGTGTATTGTTCGCTTATAAGCATTTGTCATTGCGTCTTTATTAATGTTACTATGCTTTAGTGTATAATATTATATTATTAATTAAATAGTTAATCATTGTGTTTATATTTCTCAGATTTCTGTTATTTATTCTGTTATTTATTTATTTGACTACCTCGGTGGCACAATGGTACTATGTACGGTACGGACTGCCACACTCGAGGTCTCGGGTTCGATTCCCGGGTCTGGTGGATAATGTATAATGTATAATTCTCTTTAGAATTTTACCCAGATAATTATCCCAGAGTCTGGAACTTGTGCCCGGTAAATGGCAATAGGCTCGCCCCCTATTACATGGGACCTAACGTAGCTGGCGAGGTGTGGGTGTGTTTGCACACCTCTGCCTACCCCTTCGGGGAAAAAGGCGTGATGCTATGTTATGTTATGTTATGTTATGTTATGATTATATTAGTTTTCTGTTGTACTAATTGCATGAAATTTATTTATTTATTTAAGTGTGGGGACATCACACTTTTTCATCGTTTCAATTCAGTATTTACTATTTATAATGTTTCAGTTTTTATATATTTATGTTAACAGTATTTACTATTGTGTTACGTTTATTTAGATTATGTTCTTGTTAATTTTAATTTGTTTATTACGTTTAATATTGAGCTATTTATTTTATTTAACTTTTATGTAGAATCTTTGTTTTGCTCAGACTGCAAGTGGTCTCCAGATGATTGTTTGTGAACTAAATTGTTGCTCTTCGTTGAGATGTGATGGCGCGTGGTAGGATACCAGTATTAATTATTGTACCGGGCCCATAAGGCGTGCGGTTTCTCCTGTTTACTATTTTGACCACTTGCAGACCGAAGCCCAACAAATGTCTGGTGTGTTCAGCCATTAAGGTTCTGACATTGTCCTGGTCAACCTTTACTCCCGTTCGCAGGCCCAAATCCAACCTCATTCTTGCAAAAATCGGACAGTCTAGCAACCGGGAGTAACTGTCTCAGTTACTCCCGGTTCACAGGCGTACGATGGGTTGTCCTTACACTTAAACCTCGTTCAGTATTCGGAGAACCGACCGTACCCCGTCAAAAATTGGGTTGTGGCGCCTGTCAATTCTTCAAAAATTTGATTCAGTCTTTTTTAATTTCCATCCGCTGGTATGTTCTGAGACCCTGGTCTGGAACGACCTGCCGGTTTGCCGGACGTATTTTTTGTTGCAGTCCGAACATGTAAGCTCATATACTCCGCTCATTTGTCTAATAGGCGTTCTGTCGTAGCTATTACCGATCAGACACCCCAATCCATATCTGGTATAAAATGCTGGTTTGACTGTGCCTAGAGATGTAGAGCATCTATAAGACACGTGACCCATGTATGGAATGCGAGCCCAACGCTTGTTGTCGTCAACTGGCGCATCCGCCTGGTATGCCAAACTCAGAGCTGCTCTAGATCTCTTTCGCGCTACTATACCCTCCACAAGTCTTGTTGAGTAGCCATTATTGGTCGCTATTGATTTATTAGATCTAATTCCTTATTGAATGATTCGCTAGACTTTAATTCTTTCGCTTCGCTTTAATTTTATTGATATTTAATTTATTTGACATTTGTAAACTAAATTCAATATTTAATTGCATAATATGATTAATTTGCGAATGAGTGAATTTCCCCATTTTCAGGGTAAAATTCTTACACTGCCTCTTAAATTTTATTTGTGTCTACCGACATATATTTTAAGAATTTAGTTCAACAATGGCTTGAAGACATGTTAGACAGTGTAGTAAAATACTTGTTTAATAAATATGTAAAGTAAACAACAACCTTTGATAATGCTATAAAGCGAAACCGGTCAGGTTAAGTCCTGTATATTAAATAAAAGTGAAACGGTGTACAAGTGTTTTTTGTTAACATGTATTACTATAAGTTTCAACAAGTGCCGACAATCGAAACCATCAACTATATTTTGTATGCGTCCAGCGCGCTCGGCAGGAACATCTTCGTGACTGAAGCAGTTGACCCCTCGGTATATCTGACAGATCGTAGTCCGGAACTTTCTTTAGCCGCAGAGCGGCTGTTCTCGCCAGGTCGTCAGTCCTCTCGTTTCCTTCTAATCCAGCATGTGCCTTGACCCAGAACAGCGACACTCTTTCCCTCTGCCTTGCAAAGGCGGATGCGGTTTCGGGCCTCAATCGCCAAGGCTTCTCTGATATTATGTCCACTGCACTCTCGTCTCTCGTTCTACCCAGGAGAGTCAGGAATAAACGTTAGAGAGAGCAATATGCTCATTACAGGGAAATATAAACAGACATTCATTATTTATGTGTAAGTATTACTAAGAGTAGATGATAATATTAGGTGGACTCTCCCTATGAACTCGGCTATTCCCCGCAAACGGAAATAGGCTCGCCACCTATTACGAGGGGTTAAAGAGGTGACTGGCGAAAAGTGGTGGGCGTCATGAGCGCTTCTGTCTACCCCTTTGGTCTACTTGATAACAAAAAATGACGGTAACTTTTGACAAATAGCGCTTAGGGGTAACCTTTTCGATGTCTCATACTTTCGTATAACACATACAAGGTTAAAGAAATAAATTAACATGAATGCCTACAAACAATGTTTTGGTAAGTTGGAAAAGTGTAAAGAAATTCTAAGAAGGTGACCACATCGCGTGTGAAGTTCGATCCACTCTGATTCATTACAGTTACAAGGGGTGAGTGAAACGATCACTCACTTCTCTAGGAATTTATGTGAGTTAAGTGCCAATTATATGTACAATTTGGAGGTCACTGCGCGCATAGAATAGGGTTCCGTAGTTTCAACAATAAATTCCTTCCATATCAGCATCTATAACTCCTGAACAAACAAAGTTGTCTTATCCGTTATAGTTTTCCTTCAAAGTTCATCATATGGACTACCATCATATTTTTTTCAGATTCTTCAAGCTTGCCGTTTAGATTTTAGAGGACGCTCTGTATTAACAAAAAAAATGCGCTTTTCTAAAATCGAAAAATCACTTTAGCAACATCTCAATGTTTAAAAAAATACCTATCTTATAATACCCACACGATGGTGTTGACGCGAGAAAATAAATCATTCCCACTTTACTTGTAGGGGAGTTAGGTACCTCAGAAAAAAATATTTTTCATAATTTTATTGTAGAACTTTGTCGGCATAGTAAATACACATATCCGTGCCAATTTTCATCTTTCTAGCACTAAGCGTTTGGGAGGAAAGCCGAGGGCAGACGTTATTTAGCTTAGAGGTAGTTTGTTGATTTGTCGGGCACCTGCCGAAACAATACGTGAAACTAGTTATTTACTTATTGAGGCTAAATACCTAAATACACAGTCGAAACTTTTAATCAAGGAAATGAGTTAGGTATCAAAAGTATTGGATTTTACGTGTTTGACAACGGCATTAATTATAAACTATGTCGTGTTTTGTTTTAAACTTTAGTTATATTTGTTGGTAAAGTTTACAATAAAACATTTCTGTACATACCTATTTAGAAATTAAATATAAGAAAAACGAAATATCGGCAGGACTCGAACCTGCGGCCTTTCCCTAAGTTTAACTTTTTTTTTTAATTCCGCTGCGCTAACGCCCGTCTCTGGTTACAAGCAGAACGTATTTCCAGTGGCGCTCCGCGTAAGTTTCCCTTAGTTATTAGGCATTTTTGTGGGTTTTTTGCATAAATAGGAGATTTATTTACAATAAGAATTACAAATTGTAATTATCATTATATAATTTACTAAAAATATTTTCATTAGAAAATATCGTTTAAAAAATCCTCCGCGTCATTGCCGACTGGCAAGGTTCCCAGAATGCTCGCTGTTTTGCCACGTTGGATGGCGTGATTGGATTGTGGCTTATAAATTTCTATCTAAATATGTATTGAACAAAAACACTTAAATAAATGCTGCACTTAAATAAAAATGTCTGTCTGTAAGGAGGTAACTAAACTCTAATCTCCAAAAACAAGGAACGGATTTAGTTGCGATTTACAGATAGCTTAAACTCAACTCACAGAACATAGGTCGATACTTACGATCATGGTCGAATACTGAAACATCACGTAAATATTTAGCATAACATAACATAACATCACGCCTTTTTCTCCGAAGGGGTAGGCAGAGGTGTGCAAACACACCCACACATATTTAGGAGCTGTTTAAATGCTTGAGCAGCCCTTAAACTTAAATTTTTCATACACAAATGTCACTTTTGAGTCTCTGAATATTTGAATGACGTTTCAGTATTCGGCTGTTAAAGCTGCTACACACAGTGCCAGCGGCAGTGCCGCCGGGTTTATGCCGAGCGGCACTGCCGCTGGCAGTACAAGCCGCCGGCTTAGGCCGCGCATAGCCGCCAGGCATCATTCCGGTTGTGAAAGCTGCTACACACAGTGCCGCCGGGTTTATGCCGAGCGGCACTTCCGTCGGCAATACAAACCGCCAAGCATAATTCCGGTTGTGACAGTCATGTATGTATGAAATGACGCCGGCACCCCGCGCAACCCGCCGGCACAGCCCGGCGGCCATGCCGGCGGCTTTGTAAGCCGCCGGGTTAGCGGTGGCAATGGCATGAAAAAAATGTAGTCGACATAATATAAGCTACTTCACGCGGGTAAAAAACGAGAGTAAAAAATATTTTTATAGCCCAAACGCTCAATTGCAATACCGCGAACTAGTTCAGAGTAACTAGTTCTTCTGTGCGGGAAAAATCAAGCATTACCTTGACATTGGCGATATCATCGGCGAACATCGATGGAGCCACGTTTTAAAAACAGAAAAATCAAAATGCGCATGGCATGGAAATAATGTGTTTGAATTTACGCGGGTGGGCTTACGGGCATCAATATACAAAGTATAAGTTGCTTTAATGAATGAGTCATAACTCGAAAAATTCATGTGTAACATGTGTTTGCGAACAGAAACTTGCTTAAACCTAGGTTTAACCCTATTACCCTGTTGAATGTTATTAAACTTTGGCGTGTATTATAATAATATTAATTTAATGGACATTTGACCAAGTTTTTGACGAATTAACATGAAAAATTACCTGTGAATGATTAATTACTTCGAAGTGTTACATACCTATTTGAGAGCGGAAGCTTGCTTAATTTAGGTTTAACCCTATTGAATGTTATTAAACTTTCGCGTGTTTTAAGTATACTTGTTCAACCGATAGACGTCTTAAAACTATCGTCAGGGCTATGTCACTCGCCTAACAATCGCAAAAAATAGGTGACATCAGCTACAACTTGAAGTTGTAAGTCAGTAAGGGTTGTCTCTTGTTTGTGACACGGCATTGACCATAGAGTTAATATTGAGGCTTTAACATCATAATTATTGGTCAAATTATGCTATTTTACTTTACTGGTCAACCCTAACCTTGGAATCATGTCCTCTGTAAACAAAAGAATATGCTTTAATTAACGTCGGAGTGCAAGTTTTGTATGTAAGTACTATTCCCTATTCTGTGCTAAGTATCGTTAAGTTTACGTAAATTTAAAATCGCACAAATACTTACACAGTTTAAAATGGCAGTTTAAATCAGACATTTAATAATCGTGTTTACAGTGACAGTTATTTTAAACCACATTACGTCATGGCCGTACGACGTTCTATTAAACACTGTTGGTTTTAAACCATGTAGCCAACAAAAATCTCTGTTTTAAACAGCTGTGTTGATGCAGTTTGAAAAGAAGCTGAAGCAAGACAAAGAGTGATTTAAGAGTCCTCCTATTAAATTTTACCGTTTTCGCTGATTTTACAGACGTGTTTTTACACTGAAAATACTGTATTTTTATAAGTTTTAATGCACAACATGAAATATCATTTCAATAATGATCTAATAAGTGAGCTACTTTCTTATTTTTGTCATTAAATTTTGATTAATCGACCTAAAACAATCGGTAGTCCTTCGTATCTTTTGCTGGAAGAGGTCTAGAATATCACAAATTCACTAATCGTTTTGACGTCTAAAAAGTATTACAAAAATACAGTGTATTCTTGTAAAAGTCATCTATCAAATGTATGGATTACTTTTTATCACTTTCATAAAAAAAAATTGAGTAAACAAATATTTAAGTTAGTCAAATTTTAGAGAAAATGGGCAATGAATTGGTTCTTATTTCGGCTACATAAAACTCTCGTTCATAAAATTAAAACAACATAAATAAACCTTGGTTCAAAATCAATCCATTTCCAAAAAAAAAGAAAGCTAAATAATAAAAAATAGGCTGTAAATAATCTTTTAAAAACACCAAAATTTCGCTTTATAATACTCGACGCATGCCTCAAGTAAGCAGTCCGCGCCAAGCGCTTACAGGTAGAGGACGTGTCGCTCTGCGCGCCAAAATTCGACGCCGTCTACAGACGAATATAGCGTGGCGTGAGATTTTGATACTTTGGTAATATTGGTTATTATTTTGTGATGATTAGGCTTCTTTTTAAATACAACAAGTGATTATGTAGAATGTATTTATCATTGTTTTTGTTAAAAAAAGCTGTTATATTTTATAAAGCTGGATTACTCATTCACTCACTGACACAATTTTATTGTTCTCCTTGATGGTGGAGGGGAAGGTACCTATGTTTTTTTTGCAGAAATGTAAAGGGGGTACGGGGACCTAGGGAAAATTCCGAGTTTTTGAGATTTGCCCTCCAGTCCCCCAAGGGGGGCTCCCGAGTAGAGTCAAAATGAGTAATAATTTTATAGAGGTAGTTTTTTATTTTATTTCTTTGTATTGGGTTCGCCAATTTGACGCCACCCGCCTGGTAGTAAGTCGTGACGACGTCAAGCGATTGTGGGTCACTCACAGCACACTATACTATAGAGAGTGGCCCTCCACTTGACAACCTACTGAACCCAGGATTATATGTGGGAGGAAACACGTGCACAGGCAGGGCGTTCCAGGCCAGTATCGTTCGGCACAGAAACGAACGTTTAAAACGTTCGGTTCTCGCGAACATGTACCTACTGTGTGGGAGTGGCATCTCTGCCCGGCACGCGTAGTTCGGGATCGGAAGGAAGATGGGATCAGATTGAAGAGCTCTTCAGAATGCTCGCCGTGGTAAATACGGTAGAATGCGGCCAAGGAAGCTATTGTTCGGCGCTGAGCTAGCGGCTCAAAGCTTCCCGTTACCTCCGGACAATCTATAATACGGATAGCTCGACGCTGCATAGCGTCGAGAGCGTCCAGCAAATACTTCGCGGAGCCGTCCCAGAAGTGAGAGCAGTATTCGACGCAGGGTCCAATCTGCGTCTTGTACAGCAGACACCTCTGATGCAGTGTAAAGAATCGCTTTACCTTATTCAGTATTCCTAGTTTCCACGAAGCTAGCCCTATACATCTTTCGATGTAGTTTTTATTATTGAGCTCTTGACGAACGTCTATGTCAAGGATCTCAAGTTTGCCCTTCATTGGTAATAATGCATTCTGAAGAGAGGGTAGGGGAAGGAAAGGGGATTTCTTCGCTGTAAATGCACACGCCTGCAATGTGCTGTCATCTGCATAACAATGAATGTTCCCTAGGGATAGCATATCATTGATTTGCAGAAGGAAGAGTTGGTGACAGCACGGACCCATGCGGCGCCCCGGTATTGTTCCTCGATACATATATACATAACTGGGGCAACACAGGTAAGGCGTGTTGTCAGGGCGGCGTATTTGTGTCTCCGTGAGGAACGTCACAGCGGGCCGAGCCGTCTCAAGGTATGGTGGACGGCATCGAGGTTCGCATGGAGTCCACGGATGTTGGTGAACTCCACCTCGAAAAGTGAAGCTGTGGGGTTTCCTGGGGCCGCTGTGGAACGTTTACTTATTTCTGTTGCACTGCCATTATAAATTTGAAGAAGAAGCGTGAAGACAGGGCGACATTTGGTGCAGCAGTAATAAGTGACAAAGTGCAGGGGCTAACTTCGTCTGGAACCGTGTGGTTAGGTTGGAGCCGACCCGCCGGACGGAAGGGCTACCAAACCCCCCTGGTGCAAGGCCGCCGCTATCCCACACCGGTTACCACCCGGAGCGGCGATCCCACATCAGGATTATGCGCGAGAACATGTGGGGCAGCCTCCTGGTGTGGTTGGTCCCAGGCGGGCCCCATGACTGTGTTGCGGGCGGCCGCGGCAACGCCGTTGCTAAGGGTCTCCCTGGCCAGCGAATCGACCCACACCACCCACACTAGACTCCGCTTTGCCCCCACTGGTTCCATGCCTGCTGCACCATACATGGCCCCGGGCCCGGCGGTGCAGCTGTTGAACCCCTTACGCAACCAGCCTGGGCTGGGTTACTTGTGGGGCTTTAGCACAGTTGCACGGTGGCACCTCCCGGACCAACACCCGGTACCCACGTAGGGACCGAAGCCACTTCATAGGTACCGTAAATTAACGAGCCTCGTCCGTTGATCAGCAGGTGCGCCACTAGCAGATGAGTTCGCGGGGGGCCCTAAATATGTTGGTAGAGCCCCTTTGTATAGAGGAGGTCAAATGATTTTGATTAGGAAAAAAAATTAGCCCTCGCCCCCCCTTTGAGAGTGCAACGACAGAGGAAAGGTAGAGGAGTTTTGATTACGGGATCATACGAGTATAGAGGGTCTTTTCTTGAATTTAAGGAGAGAAACCCCCCTCCCCCTCCTAGCCCTCTTTTCACCTCCCCCACACAAGACACTATTATTATAAAATGAAAAAAAAAAAGATCAAAACCATGTAATCGCCGTACCTACTGGCTGACCACCTTCGGTAACTCCGGACTCACGCACAAAATGTGTCATATACCTAATTCCGCCCGTTTCGATTCTGCATACGGACTCTTAACACACAGATACGTCTTTAAGACACGTCTCAAAGGGTAAAGGCGTTAACTACCTATTACGACATTTCGTCAGTCAATGTTAGTGCCACGCAGTGCACGACCCTATTGTCGTTTCGGGGCACTTAGGATTATTTGCCAGAATTCCATCACATGCACCGCGTGCTGGTGAGGATGACTTGGGCCACTGACAGGGTAATACGGCCCCTTATTATGACCCATTGATTCAAGAGGTAAGAATTTAAATTATGGGAATCCGGGGTGGGTCACTATTATAAAACTGAAGAGTTTGTTGTTGTTGGTTTTTGGGGGTGTAAGATCTTCACGAGAGACGTAATTGAAGTGAACCCGATTCCCAACGTCCGGTGTACTCTGGACACCATCACCCAGTCTGCAGAGTCTAGGTGACTGATCCTCTCAACTCGATAGGCACCACTCAATATATCCTTCTCAGGCATGCAGCGCTAACACAGAAGCGGTCTCTATCAGAACCAGCGCTTTCCAAGCAAGAACCAGAGTGAATATGGCTTGTCACCACAAACCATGAGCCATAGATGTCGTGTCGATGACGTGTAAAATGTCAAATGCTATTCGCGTCTAAGAGCACAGTGTCACGACAATATGATCAAAATAATAGTGTTGGTCATCGAAACGAGAGAAGAAAAACTAAAAATGCAACAATGGAAAAACAGAATCGCGAACGAAGTCGACGGCATCCGCTAGTACCTACCTATAGAAATATAGATAGATACAGCTTAAAGTGCCCATCGTTAGATTATTGATTTCCCTGTGTGAACCGATATTATGAAGATAATTTATGCACAGCTGTCAGAGGGCAACTTGACCTTGGCAAGAACTTATCATATTTTAGACATTACACGTATTCTGTCAGTTGTCAAAAGGTGTAATTAATTCCATAATGTCGGGAGTGACCGAGCCCATGGCCCTCATGTTTCGACAGGTTACACCAGGTTAAAAGGTATACCTACATGGAGATTTTTCAAACGTAAAAGTTTCCGGTTACACCAGACTCGCCATTAACTCTGAAGTTACGGGCGAAAAAAGGGGTTCTGCGTTAGGCGTGACACACCCACTTGTAGTACTTAGTTGGTTTATCTCATGTTATAGGGAGCGAGCCTATTGCCGCTAACCGGGAACATTTATGTTTGCCAGAGAATCGTCTGTTGATCGACAAGTGTAACTCTGGCTGGTGAGGTTAGCATTGCTTCTCTAAAATCAATGGTATATCTCTCTTCCCTTTAAGTTTTTCACATCTTAGCGCCTTCCAAACACACCTGGATGTGTTGGCGCTGCTGCTGCATTGGCTGAAGGCCTCTAACAGCGTGAATACGCTAACCCATCAGGTGATTTGGTACATATAGGAGCCGTTTCGGGTTTAGACGACACTTGATTCTTAGAGTCTTAGAGACCGAGCGCTCGCTGCTTTTTAAGAAACATCGCTAAACGTCTCATCGATGCTTTTCAGAACCAGAAGGCTCTAGACTATTTACTGGCTTAAAAAATTAGCATCGCTATCTAACATGGCAACGAAGCCAGCATTCTGGGATCCTACCCATTCAGTAAATAATTATAAATTACTTTCTAGAAGCACCTTACCTTCCATTCCTTGAGCGGCTTAGAATACTATCGTCATCCTTCCCCCAACTTTTACCCAAAGCTGGCAGTCCTATCGTGCTGCTACCTTTGACGAGTCCGGCACCGGGCTGGTCTGTGCTTCGTATTTTACGACTCGTCCGATCCTTGCCTGTACAAAAATACATTAATATGCATATTTGTAAATCGCCGTCCATACTTCCATAGTAGGACGGTCCGGCTACACTCGGAACGATAACCCTAGAAGTTGATATAGGTATTTATCGTAGGCTAAGCGGTTTTATCAATATATCTAGGGCCAAAATCATCCTCATCTGCAGATAGACGAACGAGGCTCAGGCAAAAGTTTTTAAAAGTGCACGAAAACAGCAACAGACTCACCTCCCATTATGTGGGAATAACGAAGTGACTGGTGAAATGTGGGCGTTTGAAGTGCCTCTGTCTACTCATATAGGGTTAAAAAAGAGGAGGATATCAATCCGACTGTACCTACTTACTAATTTATGTTACCTTCATATCTTTCGACTGGTTGAACCGATTCAGATTTTTTTGTTGAAAGCTACTGTCCCAAGTGGTTTAATTACAATTTGGTCCCATTCCGGTAATTTGAAGTCGATTTTTGTGTCAATGTTTAATGGAGTCAGGCGTTACCAGGCGAAAGTCCATGATAAAACAATGCAGTATATGATGTTAATTTTTTATATATAATTGCACTAATTTCGCTAAATAGAAGACATAAACGTCGACATATGTTTCAACTACTCACGAGGCATTCTCAAGACTGTCTCCACGAGAACAGTCTTGAGAATGCCTCGTAAGTAGGTAGGTTTTGCAGCAATGTGTTCCTAGGGGGTGGTAAAACTTACTCCGCGCAAACCACGCGATGGACAATCAGACTTATCAGCTAGTCTTTTAATATAATCCTACTAATATTATAATCGCGAAAGTTTGTGAGTATGTAAGCATGTAAGTATGTATGGATGGATGGATGTTTGTTACTCTTTCACGTAAAAACTACTGAATGGATTTTAATGAAACTTTACAATAATATAGCTTATACATCAGAATAACACATAGGCTACAATTTATAAAGATATTGTGTGAATTGTTCAAAATATGACGCGGCGCTATAATATTCTTACCAAGTTTAGGCGTCCCAATCAAAGTTTCGGCAGACTTGGAAATGCTTCTGGACATGGCTGTTGGAGGGGCTTTCATTGGAGTTGCCTGCCTCCGTTGATATCCCATCGTGTCCGATTTCATGGGTCGAAATATTTGGAGATTTTTTAAGGCCATGCCTTTGCACGTCCATTTTTGATCTTATTCTACATTAAAAAAAATGGTTTCGAGTGGCTGGTCGTAAATGTAGTTTAAACTTGGAATTCGAAATGACAACAAAATAGATTTATGTAGCTTTTTGATAACACTTCAAACTGTACACTATGCGGGTTTACAAGAAAATGTATCGACTTTAATATATCGAAACGTTAAATACATAATTGAAAGTGTTTTTAAATTCGGCGTTATTGAAAATACCCATTCATTACTTAAACAACCCACATACACTATCACACTGTACCTATTATTTTTCTAGTCATAATACTCAATGAGTAATGACTATCAATAGGGAATATGTGTATTGTTATATTATTTACATTTTATAACTGTTTAATCAAACTAGAATTAAACTTTCTAATCGATTTTTCACAGTTGATCGATGTAACTTTCGACTCTAATAATATTGAAAAAATAATTGTTTCTTGTTTTCAGTGGCGCGAACGGAAAAGCGGGAAACAAAATTCCAATATGGCGACGCAACTGTCACATACGCGCGCGAAGCACAGACTGGAGGGTTTTCAGACTTTTCAGCCAAGGGTTGTTAGAGCTAATTGGTGTTATTTGTGTTTAACTACATGTCGCAATCTGCTGTAATAATAAATAAGTATTATATTTTAAGTTATTAAAAACGTTCGACCTTTTTTGAATTTTGGAAGAGTTCCCTACTATATTTTTACAGTTAATTAAATCCACAAATCATTATACATATCTAGGTAAGTCTATGTACTACAGTAACAAGAAGGACACATAAGAAATTACGTGTGATTGTAATTGCACCTATAAAAGTAAAACACCACGAAAAATATGTAGAATTACAAAATAACGAGTCGCAAAAGACAGTGCTATAGATTACCAGGAGGCAGCACTCAAGGTCACGACGGGTGTTGCTCAAGTCGTGGGTCGGATACGGCGGCTGGGACTGGAGGTGGCCTTACACAAGTCCGAGGTTCTGTGTTTTCACAGACCTGAAGGTCCACCTGAAGGTTCCAGCATAAATGTGAGAGGCGTTAGCATCGGCATCAAGCCCTCGATGAAGTACCTAGGGATCGTACTTGATAGCCGATGGAACTTCGGACCACATTTCCGAAGCTTGGTCCCCAAGGTGACGCATGCATCGGTCGCGCTTTCGCGACTGATGCCCAACCTAAAGGGCCCAACGCTTCCTGCAGGAGACTGTACCTGGGGATCGTGCGGAGTATGGCCCTATACGGGGCTCCCGTATGGGCGGATAGGTTGGCGGTCAAGGGGAATGTGACTCTGTTAAACAGACCACTTCGAACCTTGGCCGTCAAAACAATAAGGGGCTACCGTACGATCTCCGGAGAGGCTGCATGTCTCCTAGCCGGGACCCCTCCGTGGGATCTGGAAGCGAGAGCCCTTGCGTCATTGTTCCAAAGGCGCTGGAGCGGGACCACAGGCCTGCGCCTTGAAAAATCGAGGACCAGCGGTCCCAACTCCGCCAGGATCTCATGGAGTCATGGAGGGTGCGACTTGAGCAACCCAAGTGGGGTACCACCATCATCGCAAAGAATCAAAGAATCAAGAACCAAAGAATCAATTTCATTTATTCAGTTTAGGCACATAAAGAGCACATATGAATGTCAAAATTTTACAATTTTGTCAAGTAATATTATAAAAATACGAGGGTGGATAGAAAAGTAATCGGCCTAACCAAGAAAATAAATACATAATAAATGAAATATATTTTTATTTTTCAACGTAATCACCATTAAGTTCAATCCACTTTTGCCATCTTCCCTTCCAAGCATTTAACCCGTTGAAAAAAAATTATTCTTCCTTAGAGTCAAAATATGCGTCTACTGCTGCTTTGACCTCGTCATTTGTCAAAAATCATTGACCTCCCAAGTGCTTTTTTATGTTAGGGAACAGAAAAAAGTCTGACGGTGCCATATCAGGTGAATAAGGTGGATGCGGTAACAGTTCAAAGCCACAGTTGTGAATTTCTGCCATTGATTGGACAGACCTGTGAACACGAGCGTTATCTTGATGAAACAGGACTTTTCTTCTGATCATTCCTAGACGTTTTTCTTTTATTTCCTCTCGTAAACGACGTAGTAAGGTGAAGTAATAATCAGAGTTTATAGTCTGACCCCTTTCAAGATAATCAACCATAATCACACCCTTCGAGTCCCAGAATACTGAAGCCATCGCCTTACTTGCCGACAGAATCGACTTAGCCTTTTTGGGGGGTGGTGAACCAGGTCGTTTCCACTGTTTTGATTGTTGTTTTGTTTCCGGTGTACAGTAATGAACCCATGTTTCGTCCATAGTAATAAAACGATTCAAAAAATCACATTCATCAGCTTCAAATAACTCCAAACAGTCGCGTGCAATAGTCAATCGCATCCTTTTTTGCTCAACTGAAAACAGTCGCGGAACCCACCTCGCAGACACCTTGTGGAAACCCGACACGTTGACTATTATGTTTTGAGTACGTTCATAAGAGATGCCTAGAATCTCGGCTATCTCTCTAACTTTCAGTCTGCGGTCTCCCATAATTAAGTCGAGTATTTTTTTAACATTTTCGTCAGTAGTGGACGTCGAAGGCCTTCCTGAGCGGGGTTCGTCTTTCACACTCTCTCTACCATGCTTGAATTCTGCTATCCATTTTGTGACGAATGAATATGAAAGAGCGCAATCCCCTAATGTACTGACCATATCATCATGGATGGCTTTTGATGACAGCCCCTTCTAATGGAGGTACTTAATGACGGCACGCTGCTCGATTTGCTCCATTTGCGGAAATGATGTCAGATTGCTTTGTTAATAAATTTATAAAATTAAAAATAATTATGGCACACGTTTCAAATTTCACACAATTAACAGGTCTGAACTAAACTAAATAATGTCGTATGAGGACACCGATTCGAATGACGTTGTCGCGACGCACGTTAATTCGAAAATATTTGGCCAACAACCTAACCTAACCTACCTATTTGGTTTAAAGAAGAAATTTATTAACCTAACCAGCGATTCTTTCGCTGGTTCGGTAAGTTGGTTCTCCTGAGAAGAGACCAGCAAGAAACTCAGGTAGATTATCCATCGCGGCAGTGAGACCGATCATGGACGATTGGCTGCAGAGGCAGCATGGTGACCTCACGTACCGTGCGACGCAGATCGTTGAAGGGCATGGATGCTTCGGCAGCTATCTGTTTCGCATGCATCGTGAGGTCACACCCCGGTGTCAACACTGCGAGGTTTCCGACGACGACACCGCACTCCACACGTTGGTGGAGTGCTCAGCGTGGGCGAGTCAGCGCCGGGACCTCGTAGTGGGTCTGGGCGTGGATACGCGGCCGTGTCCTTCTGCAAGCAAGTCATGCTCGCGAAGGAGGCGGCCGGGAGGGAGAGGGCCGCCGAGTTCCGTAGTCAGCGGCGAGGGCACCCCAGACTATCGACCTCCATGATCGGGGCCTGAGGACGGAGGGAACGCCACCCGCCGTCCTTACAGAAGCAGGCTAGAAGGGTTGCGTGCTGCGGGGCCTTTGCCCCATAGCACGCAACCAGATTCACTCACTGACGCTGGATAAAACCCTACCCTAACGACACGGGATTCTCGTCCCGACCAAACACCCACAGATACCACAAAGGTGGTCGAAGTCCGCCGGGCACTACTGGACATACCCTCTGCTACTAACCAGAGACGCCCGGACACGGACGTTAGAGCGGATGCGGTCTTAGGCCGCCGAATAAAAAAAAATAAAAAAATAAAGTGCTATAGATTTCCATACATTGGCATACCTACTTACTTTTATTCTTCAACTTGTCATAAGTATTTTAATGCATGCTCGTCGTCATTAGTCACACAGTCATAGTAGATACTTGCAGTAATTTTTTTTTTAGGTTTTAGTCTAATCACGGACTATTTAAAAAAAGTGGTCAAACCCACTTAATAGAAATACACAATAGTATTTTTTATTCCGTGAGCCTAACCACTTTTTTAAAATATCAGCTGTATAAGCTATTTAATGTAACCGTTTGTTAAGCCATCCTGTTATTGAACGAAACAGGGAACGATTTCTAGTGTATTGTTTATGAATAATTTAGATGAAAGTCATTATTTTATCGAGGGTTTGGTAGTCCTCTACATAGCGTGAATTGTGGTAGATACCTATTACTATTACATAAGTAATTTGTCGAATAAAATAGATAAAATAATCTGTTTATCTATAATTATTGTACATATAATCGTAATAGTAAATAGTATTAGTTAAAATACGATGACCGCAAGTAAATATGTGGCCAAGTAAGTGGGTGGCTTTTGAGCTATGCCTGTGACCATTGTGCCATTGTCCATCGAGGACAAGTGAATGAATGAAAATGAAAAAAAATAACGATGACAAAATTTTAAAAATGAAAATTCAAAAATGGAACGCGTTTTGTTATCTTTTGTTTTTTTTATATTATTTGCTGGTTCCTTGGCGCCAAATCTATATTGTTAGTCGGTTGAAAAATTGTTGCAATTAATTTATTTCGCTATGTCAGCGAAACGAGTGCCCATACTTACTTTGCATGAGCGTGGAAAAAGGCAGTGTGAGATAGCAAGCATTCTTGGTGTAAGCCGTCAGTTAGTTTTTGCGACAATTAAACGATATAATGAGTTGGACAACATTGAGGACCATCCTGGAAGAGGATGTAAGAGGACTGTTCGAACTTCTAGGAACAAACACATCATTAAACAAAGGTTACTACGCAATCCACAGATAAAGGTGAGAAAAATGTCAAGAGACTTGGGGATTACTCGCTCCACCGCACCGTGCAACGTATAGTGAAATATGACTTCCAATTGATCCCTTATAAAATTAGAAAAGCTCAATTGCTTACAGATAAAAACAAAAAAGTTCGTCTTGAGAGGTGCAGATTGATTAAACAGCGCTCCGTAGCTTC
Source organism: Nudaria mundana (assembly GCA_963556515.1). Classification (NCBI taxonomy): domain Eukaryota; kingdom Metazoa; phylum Arthropoda; class Insecta; order Lepidoptera; family Erebidae; genus Nudaria; species Nudaria mundana. The sequence goes on from OY748296.1 coordinate 2,799,709, forward strand.
AAATTGGGAACATATCGTTTTTTCTGATGAAAAATTATTTTCGATTGAGCAAGCCCACAATCACCAAAATGACAGGATCTGGTCAGCATCTCGTCCTGGAGCTACTGCGGTTGTTCCGCATCGTCAAAACGAACAAACAGTTATGGTTTGGTAAGGAATATGTTCCACTGGCAAAACTCCCTTAGTTTTCATAGATAAAGGCATAAAAATCAATCAAGAATATTACCGACAAGACATCCTCGAAACTGTGCATTCTCTGGAGCCAACAACATTTCGGCAACCAATCATGGATTATCCAACAGAACTCTGCGCCAGCTCACAGGTCTTCAAGTATTCAGCACTTGTTCATGGCCACTTTACCAGGGTTCATCAGCTCAAAAGAATGGCCACCTTACTCGCCAGATCTTAATCCAATGGATTACAGTTTATGGTCTATGTTAGAGGCAAGGGTCACCTAAGCGTCACCAAAGTGTCGACGAGCTGAAGTCTTCCTTAACGCGGGACTAACAAAATATCCGTCGAGGAAGTGCGGAAAATTGTAGCAAATTTCACGAAGCGTTTGTCTCTCTGTATCAGTGCTAAAGGGGGCTATTTTGAAGATAAATAGAAAATATGGTGCACAATGAGACCTAGTTACGTTTTATTAAACATAATTCTGTTTATAATATTTATTAAATAAAAAAATATAAAAACATTTTGTCAACGCTCTTTTGGGCCACCTTTTTTATTTTTTTTTAATTCCGCGGCCCACGGCCTTTGCCGCTCTAACGTCTGTTGCCGGGCGTCTCTGGTTACAAGCAGAACATATTTCCAGTAGCGCCCGGCGGACTTGGGCCACCCTGTACTTATAGTTTTGTGTTAAAACCCTATTTTCAACGGACTTCCAAAAAAGGAGAAGGTTATTATTTCGACTGTATGATTTTTTATGTTTCTTCGTCATATCTTCGGACTGGGTAAAAAGATTTTGATTTTTTTTTAATTCGAAGCTACTACATTCTAAGTGATCCCATTTCAATTTGATCCCATTCCGACAACTATTTGGTCCCATTTCGGTAGTCGGATGCTGTGTCAATTTTTGACGTGTATTTTTACTTTAAAATGTGATGCATAAATAGAAATATTTCTTTCTTTTCTTTTTTAAATTTTGTCTCTGACCGCTGAGGGGTGACAGCCGGTGGGTAAGTTTAACAGTTTTTAATTGTAAAGGCTAATAAAATAATAGACGAATAGAGTTGCTTATCCTATTATTTATTCGGTACCTATCTTAGATCTTCAGCTTATCCACTTCCATTTTCTATTCAATTAAATTGAATATTTGCAGTCCGAGCATTATAAATAATACTTAGATACCTATTTGCAGGAAATAAGTTATGTTTGACAGTGTTAGTCGTCCAAATTAGATGCATGGAATAAATTATGAACAAAAGAAGAATATATGCGTGCTCAACTGGAGGGGTGGGAGGTTATTGACATGGGGCATACATTTTTATACAATTTTGACCTTCCTTTAATGACCATTTATATTTTAAGTTTATTCGTTACAAACAGAAACACAAAATTCCATTCGTTCTTCATAGATTCGATCGCAAAGTGACACTCCGAGCCATAGCCCTTTCCTTTGCTTTTTAAGTGAGCTTGATTCATCACTGGCACGAATCACGATGAAACCATTTGGTTTTCGCAACCATCATTTGTCAAAATTCACGGGCCAATATCCCATTTTTGATGGTTGTCAAAACATTTTGAATTTCTAAATAGATGCCTACATGGGGCACACTAAAAGTTTTGCACTTCTAGCTGATCGGAACTATTTGAATTTCGAATGTTATATTTTTTTAAACGTTGCAACCTTCTTAGGAATAAAAAAAAACAATTGGTGGGAAATCATTTGTCAATTGTTTTTTATCACACATCAAAGTTCTACGTATGCAACGAAAATGTAATTAAGTCGCAAGTCGACTGTGCCGTTCGTTTTCAAAATGCTTTTGGGAGAGAAGCTCCTTGTTTGAGCACCGTGAGGCAAGGGTTTGCTGAATTTGAGAGAGGTCGAGTTTTTTTACATGACGAATTTCGTGAAGGGCGGCCTTCAACTGCCGTCAACGAAAATAATGTGGCTACTGTTAAGCGGTTAAGTGAAGAAAACCCGCGGATTACCTATGAGACAATTCGAGGACTATTGGGGATTGGTATGAGTCAAATCCAGAAAATTTTACACGAAGAATTGAAAGTTCGGAAACTTTGTTGTCGCTGGATCCCTCATGAACTGACAGCGGAGCAGAAGCGGGCTCGCGTGGAATGGTGCTCACAGATGCTACTGAAGAACGACCACGGACATTCTAATGCTGTTTATGACATTGTCACAGGAGACGAAACGTGGATTTATTGTTTTAAACCCGAAAAAAACAGCAATCTTGTGGATGGGTGTTTGAAAATGAGAACAAGCCAACAAAAGTAAGGCAGGCGAGAAACATTGGTAAAAAAATGATCGCGTTTTTTTCTCAGCTACAGGTCCGTACACAGGTCTGTACAATTCCACTTGAAGATCAAAATAGTGTTAATGCCGAGTGGTATTCTACCATTGTTTACCCAGGGTGAAGAAGTTCGCGAAAGACGACCCAAAAGCCGCGTTCTCCTACATCATGACAACGCTTCTTCAAACACGGCCAACAAAACAAAGTTATTTTTAGCTTTCGAAAAAGTACAACTCGTCGCCCATCCTGCGCATAGCCTTGACCTAGCAACCTGTGATTTCTGTATTTTCCCCAAAATCAAAGATTTGATGAGAGCTTTCACTTTTACCAACTCCGAAGAGGCAGTGATTGAGAGAGATGTGAAGAGCGTTCAATCAGCACGTAGAAAACATGCCTTCAGATCTGTGGTCCTCCTGTTTTAAAAAATGGTTCAATCGCATGAAAAAATGTTTAAAATGTAAAGGAGAGTATTTTGAAAAGCAATAAACATAATATTTTGGTTTTAACATGTTGTTTTTTTAAGTTACGCAAAACTTATAGTATGGCCTATGTGTAGTTGAGATATACAGGTGAATTTTTGAAAAGGGCTTGGATGGCCAAATCCGAAACTATAAGGAATAGCGAAAAATGCTCAAAGGAGTCACGAGACCGATTTTAATGAAACTTAAAACCTCATCATTGGATTTTTGAAAAACCAATAAGTAATCCTAGTTGGGAATCGAACCCATTTATTTAAAAAAAACACACCCTATATTATTACACCATACGAGAGTGTTGCTATTAAGGATCTTATTCTGGGAGGTAATGACATACTAACTAAAGGAAAGAGCTCAACTTTAACAAAATACATTTTATTTTTTTTACGTTAACTGATTAATTGTTCAAAATGTAGACCATTGTTTTCAATACATAGCTGGATTCGAGACCTCAAGGATCGTACTGCATTCAATATTACAATGTTATTGATTCCGTTTAGAATATGGTATATACTACACAGATAACTAGACTATGTAGTTGAGATATATTTTGAGATCCACAGATAACTTTGTAAATTTATTTAATACATTTCGGATATACGTCCTTGACGCCGAGAATTTTTATAAATTCCTTCGGCCGTTTTGGAAATAACCCATTATATGTAGGTCCGGTAACGGCAATAGGCTTGCCCCCTATTACTTGGGACTAAAAATACTGGCAAATTGTGGGTCTGCAATGCACTTCTGCCTACCCCTGCGGGGATATAGGCGTGATATATATGTGTGTGTGTGTGTGTGTGAAATGTATTTCATTCTGAGTTTAAAGTGGACGAAATTTCAGGAACTATCCTTTTTATTCTATGGTGAAGCTATGCACAATGTGTATTATCTATAGACATGTGTTTCACAACCATCATTTCTGACAAATGATGGTTGCGAAAACCAAATAGTTTCATTGTCAGTGCCCAGCTTTACTTTTTGGTACAAAGGCCTCTGCTGACACATGCCAAAAATTCTAAAAACAAACCTTACTTTTAATCGTTGCGAGCATCATTTGAGTTTCAAATATTAGTAGGGATCCAAATCTGTGTCTTTATCATGCAAATACAGTCACTAATCCCTACACTACCTAGAACCTTAAATTAAGTTTATGAAAACCTTTCAGCTGATGGATTGAATGACAATTAACAACAAGTGTTGTTTGTAAACAAATAAATGAAAATTTGTTTTTGATTGTTTATTTATGTGTCATTCGATCGAGGAAGTAACATCCTCTAATTAGTGTCAAGGCGAAGTATAAGTAATCTATAGGTCCGTGGTTAATGATCAGTGATGATAATGATCAGACTTCCAGAAAATGCAAAATTTTAATATCCCATAACACTTGTAAAATGTTTGACATTAATTTGACAATGTGGGCGTTTGTATACATAACATGCGCTTTTGATATTATAGGTAGATACAGTTCGCGAGGGATAAGCGGAGCTTTGCATTTGTGTGAGTGCAGTGTACGTGAACGTATATGTGACCTCTTTTACACACACATGTGTTGTACACACAGCTACAAAAAGAGTTTTTACTCCACTTTTCGTGGTCACTCACACAAATGCAAAGCTGCAAACATTGTGGTAAGTACATACTTACTTACAATTTGTATTTTCGCATTTTGACCTTACCCTGCTGACTATGTTTTCTAATGTTTAAAAATAATTAATTTTTTTGAGGAAGCGAGCGTAGCGAGCGGAGCTCCTTATCAGGTGACTCAAATGCAACTCGATGTGAAATTGTTTCTCAACAACTACCCAACCGATTTTCATGATTTTTTTACTCGAAAATCAAGCATTCTCAGGAGCAGGTTTTGTTGGAGACCGAATTTTGATTTAGGACCCTCAAAAAAGTTATTGACCAAAAATATGACAATAGTCGCTTCGCTCAATTGCATGCTGCAGCGCAGTACCACGGTAGAGACCGCAGCTCCTAGTTATATAATTTGTATATTTAGTTAAATTAGTTGTCCTGAAAAATATTAACAGTGCCCCAAGTTTTTGACAGTCATCAACATGTTCGATTATACACAGTTCGAGGAAATGACAATAGATCTCTGCCTACGCTTTCGAGGAAATACGTAAAACCAATGGTTTCTTTTTATAAACTTATTTGTATTTATACCGACTAACCCCTCGATATATTGTTGGGCATTTCGATTATATTCTATCGATTTTCTGTCACTCACTAGTTTAATAATAGTCAATAGACTCCCTCTTGTTTCGTCAAAACAAATCGCCGACATCTGGGTCACGGTGGGGTTAATTTAAAAAAGACGAGGTGAAGGCTAAGTATAGGCACAGATATAAGAATACTAGGAGAGTATATAGGTACGATACGATGACCAATTTGTTGGACTTATGTTGTGTGCCCCAGGCCACAACACTATGGTTGTGATGGCATCCCTATTTTTAGTGTCTTTGGAATCTCATTCCTTCGTGATGGTTTTCTGTCTGTCGGTGCCATAATTATTACGTTATGTACTACTCCTGGTTTCAACAAATTGTGATACAATCTTCTATTGAATACCAGCTGTCCCGCAGAACTTGGTTATATCGGTATAAGGTTTGAAAGGTAAAATAGAGGATTTTACCTTTCAAACCTTACACAATAGTACAAATTAGCTCGTTTCGCGGGAACAGATTTTAAGTGTCAGTTTATATGAAGGTAGCATGTCTATAGTTATTAAATCATAGTTCCCTACACTCCTTTACTCTATGTTTCTCTACAAGTATTTTTAAATTGTTTCATGAAATCGTAAGGTAGAGAGGGATCTATATGGTTTCAGTTTCACCATAATGCTTGTATTGCGGTGTATCTTTAGAACACCTATATCTGGTCGGCAGACCCGATCACAAAATAATATCCTCTTCTGAATCGAAATTATCGACCGTTACTTATTCGTTTCCATACACACATTATCATATTTTAAACTGTTTGGAGTGCATGGTCTACCGTCTATGTCACCATAATAATTCATGTCGTTCAGAGGCCGCTGGCCGTCACGCATCTGCCTAACACAATGACCACTTTAGGCGGGAAAAAGATATGTCATCCTGTCAAACAACTGCAAATTACGAATAAAAAAATAAAATTACAAGTAATAAAACCTCATTTTAGAGTAATCACAGTTTGTAATACCTAATTGGGTAAAGTATTTATTAGTTTAATAACCCTAGGCAAAAGAGGTAACTATACGTTTCCATAAGTAGGCACGTTTCATTAATCAATGTCACTATTTCTATTGTGGTCAGATTAAAAGGTCTAGATTAGCCTAGTATTAAATAGAGGTTTATGGGTAGGTATATCGTGTTTATGGCTAAATCATGTGGTAATGTGTAGGTAAACTAAACTATTACCTATTTTTCTTTTATCAAGACGCAGGTTTAGGTAGGTACTTACTAATACTGCGAATTAAATTGGGGTCCTTACCGTCACCCGGGCTGGCAACATTTTTGTGTTTCTGCTTAAACTTATTTAAACTTTTTAAATAAAATAAAATTACGTTTGTACGTGTAGGTCTCATTAACAATTTTGGTTTCGATAAAAGTAGGTACCTACCTATATTTGTAAAAGTCCAAGCAGAAAGTGTTGTGTGAAAAGCGTAGAAATCGGTCTTAAGAGTATCAGAAATTAGCTGGGACAAATAGACAGATGGCAATTTGTTTTTCAAATATATTTCTGGGACCACTACCGAGTCATAAATATTCTAAGTGTGTAGTTGATGGTTTCGATTGTCGGCAATTGTGAGACTTATAATAGTAGGTATCTAATACATTTTTACAAAAAACACTAGTACACCGTTTCACTTTTATTTAATATACAGGATTTAACCTGACCGGTTTCGCTTTATAGCATTATCAAAGGTTGTTGTTCACTTTACATATTTATTAAACAAGTATTTTACTACACTGTCTAATATATCTTCAAGACATTATTGAACTAAATTCTTAAAATATATGTGGGTAGACACAAATGAAATTTAAGAGGCAGTGTAAGTAATTTACCCTGAAAATGGGGACATTCACTCATTCGCAAATTAATCATATTGTTATATTATGCAATTAAATATTGAATTTAGTTTAGATATTACAAATGTCATATAAATTAAATGTCAATAAAAGTCTAAAGGGTTGAGGTCCAGACCTCAACCTTTTAGACTACAAATTAGCTAGATGAGGGCCATTAGAATGGCCACTAGGCCATTAGAGGGCAATTAGCTAGATGAGGGCCAGTCTTCAGATCTTATAAAGTCCTGAACGTTGGTTTCTAGCCAGGCTTGGGTAGTTCATGGCTTGACCAGGAGCAGAGTACTGCTGGAAAGTCCACGGTATATTTTTAAAGGTTTATTGCTGAGAGGTTTCACAACATGATCCAAGACAGTATCTTGATACACTTTGGCTGAAGCTCCTTTTTCAAAAAAAATTAGTTTTGTGGCTCTCTGATAAGACACGCCCCCCCCCCCCACCCCCCCCCCCCGAACCATCACTGACGAAGGACAGTGACCACGTTGTACCTTTCCGATCACTTGAACTTGCTACCTTAGAACTGTGAGCGTACACTTTATCATTTTGCTTATTCCATTCATTCAATTTATTTTGCTTCTATTTTTTTCATCGGTAAAGAGGATATTTCTGTGCCTTTCACCGGCGTATCGCGACAGAAGGCGCTTTGATCGATCCACAGTGATCCACTCTCTTTAATCGTAAAGACTGATTTAGTTAGGGCATGTCCTGTATATCGACGATAAGCACCGAGCTTCAGGTCTTGTTTTATAGCGGGAATCTTCATTTCTCGCGATAAGATTTTTTGCTTCCTTATTATTATTATATATATTTCTTATATTTCGACGAATTCTGGCTTTAACAGCATTAAAATCTAGCCTTTGTAGTTCTAATAGCACGCGGCCGCCCCCATCTTTTCTGGTCTTCGATAGACGAAGTGTTGTTGTATCTATTGATAGTACGACATACGAACATACGGCTGATACCAAGTTTTTAAAGTGTCTGGAATATGACCGAATCGACGGCTCCATATCCATTTTGTGCAAGGCGATCACTGCGATCCTATTTTCTTTAACACCCCATTCCATATTGTAATTCGATAATGAACACGAAAAAATATGTAAAATGGCGCGAAATCGAAATAATTTTTTAAAATAATATACCTACGTGTTCCAAATTCAAAATAATTAAAAATTTGAAAAAAAGAAAAGTTTATGGCAGTATTTATGGCCAGACTAGTTAAAAACTGTTGGAAGATAACAGGTAAAAATAAATAAATTGGGGTATTTTTTTTTTAATTCCGCGGCCCAAGGTCGGCTGCTCTAACGTCCGTAGCCGGGCATCTCCGGTTACAAGCAGAACGTATTTCCAGTGGCGCCCGGCGGACTTTGACCACCTCTGTGGTCTCTGCGGGTAAATTGGGGTATGGGATAACTTTTTACAGTACAACCACCCTGCTCGTTGGCCTCAGCCTTATATTATGTAATGTTTTGGTGGCATACACAGTTACTTAAACCTATGACACTCGCCTAACAACCGCAAAAAATACGTTGATATTAAGGCATTAACGTCATAATTATTGGTCAAATTATGCTGGTATATATTTTACTTTACTGACAACCCTAACGTTCGAACGATGTTCTCTGTAAACAAAAGAATGTGCTTTAATTAACGTCGCAGTTCAAGTTCTGTATGTAAGGACTATTCCCTATATTCTGTGGTAATTCCCTATTCGGTGCTTAAACTTATAATAAAGATATTACAAAAAGACACTTCAATTTAAAAATGTTGTAGCAACCATAGTGTTGAAAATTATAGAACGGGAAAGAGCAATGGCCATAAGGCACAAATACTCCATTTATAGAGCCTACGACCCGGAAATACCGCAACCAAAAACGGCATTTTTTACCACTAGTACAAATTCATCTTATTGAAATAATTTGATGATAACACGTATGTAGTGATATGGTTCGCTGGTTAGTAAAGCACACAATGACGTGTCAGTCGCGGTTCGATGCCCGGTCCGACACTTTTTGATTTAGTTATGGTGTTTAATTAGATTGGTTCCATTATACTACGGTATAATAAATAATAAAAGATTAGTGTTAATTTATAAGTAGTGGATGTCCCCGGGTCATCTTGTCACTTATTCCAAGGTAAACCTAACTATTTATTTCCTGCCACCCAGAATATCTTCCATTCAGTATTTAAAACCGCGTCGGTGGCGCATGCTACTGCCGTTCCTGAGGTCTCGGGTCGAATCCGGTTATAATGACGGCCAAGGGACCGACGCTACTGTCTCGCACTAACCGGTCGTCGTACTGAACAAACAGACATTTGTTTTTTTATGAATTATTATTTAATGATGAATGATGAATTATATTAATGTATTTATAAATATTTAAGGGAATCGCAAATAAAAAAATAAAAAAATTGCCGCCACGTCTACTCTTGAACCAAAAAAAAGAAATATACAGTCGAATTGAGAACCTCCTCCTTTTATAGAAGCCGGTTGAATATGGCCAAAAACGTTATAACACTCGTTCCTACATACTTTAAGTTACGTAGGCTTTAAGTAACGTTAGTGTAATGGAAACACACTTTTGGTTTTAGACAATAGAATTTCCTGTTCCTGCTTCTGAAATTGTACAAATTGTTACACTTGTTATTTAACTGAATTCCGACACCTAAGATATGAATGCTTTTCATTGCAGACCTAACTGATCTGATGACAATTGAAGGTCATAATTATAATAAAGCTTTGCTGAAGGCCGTTATAATAGGATAGATAACAACTAAAATATATAGCTTTTATTAAGTACATAATAAATTAAGAATTCCAAAAGTTAATCGAATATCATTTTCAATCTTTCATGTATTTATTTCTAGACGTCAATTAAATCACTACTACGAGTAGTTACTAATTTGACTATAGGATTTAACAGCAAATAATTGACGTCATAGTTCAGTATTTCATACGAATTTCTAAGAGTCCTCTCGTTTTGAAATTTAATAAAAAAAGAAGATTTGATTTAACCTGCTAAAAGGTCGACGAGGCTTAGGCAAAATATTCATAAAGTGCACGACCACGGGAGGCTCGCCCCCAATGTCGCGATAAAAATGCACCGAAGTTATAACAATACGTCACTATTTTAGCAATGACATTTTATAAATAAGTAATTTATTACAAAACGGGAACTTCATTGACACCTGATTCATAACTCGGCAAAAAATAAACCAAGATTTATTCAAAAATCTAGTTCCGTGAACTCATGAAACTGTTCCGACACGTCAAAAAACTTCGATTCAAGTAAAAAAAAAAAACGTTCATTGTAATGGCTATTTTATTGTCTGATGATCTACTATTAACATCAAATAGTAGCCTTCGACATTGTGCCCATAGCCCCATATACATGCAGACCTGTGCCCTACGCGGATGGCCAAACAAAAAGTTACCATCGACAATTTATTATAAGCGCGGACGCATGCGTAGTGGCCAGTCCTGCTGAACGCGCCCGCTAATAATCCCGCGTTTTTACAACAAAATCAAATTCGAAATTACAAAAAGTGACCTACTTGAAAAAGTTTTTTTTAATTCTCAACAATTTTCACAGTGATACAAATATTTTTAATAATGAACTTTTACGATAGTGTAGTTTTATAACACGTAAAATGGGAAGATTCACGATATTGGTAAGCAAATTGCTGTTTTAGTTAAATTTTAGTTCAATACTTATAAAATTTTCCAAATTCTCCAACTAAAGTACGGATAGGATTTTCTGTATTGAGTTTAAGGTGTCCATTAATTAAAGTAAAATATGAATACTTAGTGCTCTCGAAAGCTGTTTTTTTTAAAAAAATATCCTTACATAGATTTATAAGTATCAAATACTCGTATTATCTATACTACTATTATAAAGAGGAAAGATTTGTATTATTGTGTGTATACAAACGTAACAAATAAACTCAAAAACTACTATGCCGATTTCAAAAATTCTTTCAACATTGGAAAGCTACATTCACCCTGAGTAATATAGGCTTTTTATCCCGGTAATGTGTTCCCACGTAACCGGAACCGGGAACGAGTAACCTAAATCACGCGGGTGGAGCTGCGGCGATCAGCTAGTTCTCAATTAAAAAAAATCATTTGAAACCATACCTAACTCTCACTTTTTCATGTCCAATGCATGTTGCCGTATAATAATTATTACAATTATAGTGCGGGGAGGCTGGCATGGATTGGCGTCCTCGAAGCATTTTTTTGTGTTAATTATAGACTGGTTACAAGTCCCTTAAAGTCGAGAAGCTATTTTTATCTGGTTACAAAGAAATGTAGGTAATACTAAGTCTACTTTTTGCAAACAGGTTTTGCCATATTATAATTTTCTCTGTCCAAAATCAGGATAAAAGTAGCTTATATAAAATGATGTATTAGATAGGACTGGTGTTATTAAAATCCGTTTAGTAGTTTTTGCATGAAAGGGTAACAAACATCCACACATACATCCTTAATATAAAGACTAGATATTAGTGGCAGCTGATTGCAAGATGAAAGTGCATTAATATAACTATCGACGATAGTAGGTCGTGTATGCAATAAAATAAATGAGTACACTACCTTTGTATAGGTACAATACTGTCATCAACTTAACAAAGAACTACTTAATAATACGATTTTACTCTTCAATAAGTAACTTTCAAAATTAATATACATACTTACTTACGTGTAAGGAAAACTTTGTATACTTGACTACCCTGTTTTTAAAAAAAAAAACAGTTAACTATAATCACCCTTCTAGGCTGAGGTACTGCATTTTGAAAAGCATTAAGACTTTCTTCTTATCGAACGTGTCGATAAAAATGTGAAAAAAAAAACGGCTAAGTACGTGTCGGGCCACGTACATGATAGGGTTCCGTAGTTACCCAAAAATAGCCTCTATAACTCTAAACTAACAAAGTCCATCCGTTATAGTTTTCCTTTAAAGTTCATTACATGGACTATCATAATGATTTTTTTCCGGTTCTTCACGCCAGCCGTTTAGATTTTAGAGGAGGGCACCCTGTTTTCGCAAAAATATGCTCTTAAAAGCTAAACATCTCGCAAATGGATACTTACTTAAATCAAAAAATCACTCTATCAACCTCTCAATGAATTTAAAAGACCTATCTAATGATGCTAGACACGGTAGATAAGACTCAAGAAAAAAATATCATCCCTTAAAGTGTAGGAGAGAAAAAATATTTTTCAAATTTTTATTTCAGCACTTTGTTGGCGTAGTAAATATACATATTCATGCAAAATTTCATGTTTCTAGCACTTGTCGTTTGGGAGGAAAGCAGAGGACGGACATTTTTTTTTCTTTTCTACGGAACCTAAAGTCAAGCAAAAAAAATATGTTTTTTTTTATTTCTTTAAAGTTTTTGTAGTTTTACAGCTATTGAATGGATTTTCTTGCAGTATACTCGTACCTTGCATAGACAGTCTAAGCTCTGCTTGGGCTCGATAAAAATACTTTTTTTTACTTATTAATGATTTTTATAACCTACATTTTTGCCTCACTTTTTTATTCAGTTCACTTTTTGTTAA